>WACJ01000376.1:0-261667 GCA_008973525.1 Stenopsyche tienmushanensis
AAGAAAAGCGGTAGCGGGGTTTTAGTGACTCTGTCGAGAATATTGTGGACGATTTCCACTTCATGTCCATGATTCTCTATTTGCGTTTTGATAGTTTCCTTATCAGTAGAGGGATGGAGGTTTCTCAGTACCACTCGAAAGTTTCTTTCTTCCTTTTTTTTGTATGAGTGGAAGTCTGTATTTTTTTCTTTTAGTGCATTGATAATGCTGTCGTACTTGGTTCCGTCGGTTAGTTGTATTTTAATTTGGTCTAGGCTTAAGACCTTGAGTATGTATTTATCTTTAGCGATGGAATCAAGCAGTTTGGTAAGAGGTTCTACATTTTTAACTCCAGTTACAATTATAGGGGGTGGTTTTATTGATTTTTCGGTTGGTCTATCGTCATTGTTTTCTAAATTTTCTAGGGACGAGAACCTGTTGGATGTTGTTGTTTGTGCCGCCAGCCAGTATTTTTCTGTTCGTGTTTGCTTGTTTCTCTGGAAGACTTTGTCTGGGCTGGGGCTAGCTCGTTGTCTCTTTTTGTTTTGAGTTTTCCATGATGGGTCGTTGTTATCGTCCTCTATGGCACCGTCCTCCAATTGGTTTTTCGTTGGTTCGGATTGGTTTTTTGTCAGTTCTGATTGGTCCATGTATTGGATGTCGATTGACGACTCGTCCGATGAGTTGACCATGATTGATTTTTGATTAAGAATTTATTATATAAAATGTTTGGCACTACTGATATTTTAAATGTATCTAGCGGTGAATTTTAAAGAATGTTTACTTCACTATGTTTGTACAGAATTGTTACATAATTCACTACATGATGGTGGGTATGTTTTAAGTTTATGTTTTAATGTTTTAATATTAGTTTATTATTATGTTTTTTTGAACATTAACACGAATTCCACACTGTGTAAACTCATACAATGGCCAATTGAAATAACGCGTTGCGTTTGTTTGTTGTTTTCAAAATCTCGCGGTGACTCTCCGATCACTTATAACGTCAATTAGCGACCGCTCGAAGAAGAAGACTGAAGTTTAATATATAAAAATCAATGTTTGTTTGTCCATATTTAATAATTGCCATAGATTCAAATGGCCTATACTTATATAAAAAAATATCTGGAACTTATGCATCGCTCTTGTACATTGTACATTTTGACTTTATCATTATACGATGAGAAAGTTAGGCGTGTAGAAATTCGAAGCTGCCAAATTAAAATTTCTCAGAATCTCCGTGGCAAATATGCCCTTCGGTGTCTGCTCGCAAATTGTGCCGAAAACTCGTTTAAAGAAGTGCCCAACAAAACACAACGTTCAGAAGAAACTTGAGCATTTAAAAGAGTATGATAATATTTTTTGTACCGCTTTGGCGAGTGAGTCGAGGACCTGCAAAATAAAGGAGAGGCGTTAATAAAAAGCATAATGTTGTCAGAATATAAGAACCTACACATTATAAAGCTCATAACTTGGAGGCGAATGAAAGGAGTTGGAATGCGGACTCGTTTCGCACCGGAAAATATCTCAAAGAATACCCGCTCTTTATCCCCAACAGCCTTTGAAATAGAGCCTCGGCTTAAATAACGCGACCAATTCGCAATTGTTGCGAACGAATTGCGCGATATATTAAGGTCGCTTGCGGCTAACTCTTTGTTCGAACGATTGCTCGTTGTATTTAAGAGGGAGGCCCTCATTACAAACTCCTGGACCATCAATTAAGCTGAAATAGCGTTTGGTGTCAAACGTTGTTCATGTAAAAAATCCAAGCACGTTTTCTGATGTCATCTTGAACTCATAAAGAGCTATGTGGGTGTAAGAATTTGAAAGTATGCACAATTATTATAGTTAGTATACCATCATAGCCATTGAAATTACGTTCTGTTTTGCCTCAAACCCTACAAAATGGCAGAAAAACTCAGTGAACAAGACATATATAGACAATGTAAAATCTATCGTCGAGATATCAACAAGGCTGTATAGGGTGTTTTACACGTGAAGCGACATATTTTTTTGGGGATTGAGGGAGGTATTTTGCTACGTTTTACACATAGACCCTATGTCCTAAATGTAAGGGCTGTCGAAATTGATTTTTTTTCTCAATATTTTAAAACAATTTCACCTTTAAATCGTCATAACTTTTTAATCTGTGGTCACAACAGCACGAAACAACTGTTTTTGTATTTTGCAATAGTTTTTTGATATAAATCAATCATTATTTTAAGCAAATTTAACTATTTTGAACTTAGTTTAGTTTCAAAAAGCTCTCTATGTTATACGCTTTCCAATAATATGCCACATGTCGTACAAATCAGTCGTATAATTCTTTTGACGGCCCTATTCTGATGCTCACACGGTCTCCAAATCTGACACCACTGGATTTTTTTGCCTTGGGATGTCCCCCTTTTTTAGTGGTTTTTAGCAATCGCTTTAACGGGATCATTATCAAACATTTAGATATGGCGTTTATATATTTTCAAAAATGCGATCATCAGCCACACCTCCTGTATGATTTGAACCCAAGATGATTGAGTTGCAAGTCCAACCGCATAACTAGCATAACTAACGCTATCAACAGTGTTGAGGTTCATTCATTTACATACGAGCTTGACTCACGCTGCGCTGTCCTGAGGAAAAAGTGGATTTGTGTGGACATACGAATGTAGCATCCATGTTTAACTCGATTTAAAATTAGCTCACTGATCAAAAGTATCAAGATAATTTCTAGTCGAATCACTGACATACCTAAATTATAATTCCAGGAACCTAAATGAATGTACGACATTGTTTTGAGTGTAATATAACTGCGCCACAGTTTTTTTTTTTGATAAAGTGCATTCATGAATTTAAAAAAGTGTAAAGTTAAGGCGGGGGCGCTCTCGGGGGCAGAGTCTCCGGGTGGCCCCCACGTGCTCATCGGGATGGCCGCGCTAGCGCACGGGTCCGTTCTGCTATCGGGCTGTGATGTTGCTGGACGAATGGATGGGAAGAGAGATAGAGGTCTGGCTGCAGGAAGGACGACCTTCCACATCCAAGGCTAACTGACGACTCCCCCGACACCCAACCGGCAATGATGCTCGCGCAAAAAGCGATCGGTCGGCATGCAGATGCAATGTCTCCGCAGGGCCATAAGAGATGGCGCTGTTAAAATAACACATTGCACCTGAAAAGAGATGAAAGATGTCGCTGTTAACACGTGGGGATGGTAATCGCCCACGCTACATAACAGGATACAAATCGTATTTTTTGTTTTTGGGGAATAAGAACGTTTATTTTATAATCCAGCATCGTTGTAAAACATACGTGCTATCATTCCCTATTCGATTTTAGTTTCGGTTACGTTCCTAACATTTATAGCGGTTTGATTACGATTTTCGTTCAGGAAAATGTCGGTTTTCTACTTCTACAATAAGCATTCTACATGAATAATATAGTCGAGTTGGCTCTCTTTAATTATTAATGAATCGTTAGTTATGGTATTATTTTCTATTTCTGCTTCCTGCTACAATTTAAGGACGATCGACGCGACGCGGAGAAAGCGACGGACCATCCGTTGTAGCCCTAGAAGCCTTGCTTATTATTGCAGATTTTTTTTCGTTAGGTTTAAATTTTATTTTATTATTATCATCTTATATCATACTTTCATTGTTATAAAAGCCAATAAAACTCTTATAACAAGCTATCAAAGTATAGTAGAAAACATTGTGCGTAAGTACTCAATCAAATGCCAATCAATATTAATATTCCTTACTGGATTATTTGATGATAGATCTTTAAATGATTCCATATATTTTGGATGGAAAGATGAGAATGTATTGTGAGGAAGCTCGAAGGTTATCGATCGATTTTAGTTGTTCCAGTTGCCAGCACGCACCCCCTCGTTATTTGCTTCCTGTTTTACGGGGCTACGATTTTTTAATCTTATCTCGTCTATTACTCCAAATCGTTTTCCTTTATTTGAAATAAAAATAGCCCTACAGGTAAGGCTCTTAAAGTGCCTTTTTTCGTTTTTTTTTTATCCATCGTAGGGAGTTTTGGCACTCAATCGGCTCGTAATCACCCCCTCAAATTTATCTTTAATTTAATCTGATCTGACGCGATGGAAGAACAATCGCCATTCCAGTGGAAGTCGAATAATAGAAGGTTTACTACCCAAAATTTTACAAAAAAATTCAACAAAACTCATGTACGAGGGTGATTCAAATATAACCCGGAATTTTGCTGTACAAATTTAATGTTGATTTACTGAAAATTTCACAAGAAAACGAATAATTATGCGTTGCGCATCAGTGAATGCTACTTCTTGTCGTCTTTCTTCAGTGACGGGATCAAGAAGCTCCATTTCTAATGACGGGAACTATGTATAAAGATTAGATACCTCATTGATATTTTTATATATCTAATATATAAAAATGAATTGGGTTTTGTTTTTTGTCAACTATGTCGAGAGGCGATAATGCTATCAATCTAATGTCTGTTCAAGCGCTCGGCTGCGTCAGCCAAGGCCGCGCTCGGCCGCGACGTGGTGCTCGGCGGCTCGACAGTCGCTATACGAAGTGAGGGAGAGCGCACGCATCTTACCTCTCACTCCCACACCAATACATCGCTACCTTTCGAACTAAGCGCGTGTTGCTAAGCAACCACATCTGCCTAAATAAATCAATAAATAAACAAATCACTCATTCATGTATTCTAAAAGCGAGTTGAATGCATCTTCACACATAACAAATCAATCAATAGTGAAATAATATTAATAATAGTACTTATATGTTTTTCAAATTGTTATAATAACCTTTCCCTACCGGTGATGTATTGACTACACTTCGACTCTGATAATGGGAATATCGATATTAAATATAATTGATACGGGATTCAAAATTTTTGTATTTTTCCGTAATATAATCACGAATCACATAAAAGTATCATAGTATATAAGAATTCATCTACAGTGACGGAAATAAATATTTTGTCAGAAAATCGTGAATTTTGCATGTTTTTGAATCGTAGCCATTCAGCGCGCGCTACACGTAGCCTTAAGCAATAAACCATGTAACTGTACTACTGCGTTTCTTTTCAATTCTGTCTAATATATGAATGTGGTTTTGTTCATGTGAAATGCGCTGCCATACTGTTCATCGTATTGTAATAAAACTTCGTCCACGTATTTTTAAAGATTCCGCGAGTAACATAGGCATATCTAATATATAAAAATCAATGTTTGTTTGTCCGTATTTAATGCGCTGCCATACCGTTCATTCGATTGCGATAAAACTTTGCAAACTTATTGTTTGCACTTTCTCAAATGATATAGGTATAGTACAATTAATTTACATTCACTTAATTTCACTCTTTCTTTCATTCCTAATTAAACAAGATAACTCTTTCAAATTTCAAACGATATTTTTAGAATACTTCTGTGGCAGCAACGCGCCGGGTACCAGCTAGTCACCAAAAAATTTGTACAGCAAAAATCCGGGTCATATTTGAATCACCCTCGTACTTATTTATGGAATTTCATTATGATTTTAGTATTCAACCCCGAGAAGTGAGGCAAGAACTTTCGCCTCGAGATTACAACTTTATCTTCCGGGTTGTAAAACTTTAAGACTCACCAATGTTAGCGATAATGAACTTTATATAACACTCGTGTTTAAATATTCATATGGAGACATTTGGCATTTGGATTATTTTTATTAATAAAACATAATTATTAAGGGCATGTAGAAATCGTGGTTAAATAATCGAGCTTAAGAACCGCTGCTTTATTACATTTAGTAGATATGATGCGATTTTTGACCCTTCGATAAAATTCCTATCTGCTGAGACACGGACTAAAACTCGCAAAATTCCCGATTTCCCGACAAATTATTTATTTCCGTCGCTGCAGGTGAATACTTATATACTATGATACTTTGGTGTGATTCGTGATTATATTACGGAGGAATACAAACATTCTGAACCCCGTATCTATTATATTTCATGTGGATATTCCCATTATTAGAGTCGAGGTGTAGTAAATACATCACCGGTAGGGAAAGGTCAATTTAACAATTTGAAAAACATATATATACTGTATATATTTATTTTTATCGCAATCTGATGAACGGTATGGCAGCGCATTGTATACGAACAAACAAAGATTAATTTCTAGTATGTGTCTATAACGTATTCTGACCAACTGCTGGATGGAGTTTCATTTTACGTGACGTTCCAGCCAATTTACCCTACCGCGCCTTTATAATTATCGATACATTATTGAGTGTCTCTCGTGTTTATTCCATATGTACATGTATTTTAGTGTGTGATCAATCAATTCTATTTTAGAGACCGATGGATATTCTTCCATTGCCATGTTTTCTTCGAGTCATTCAATCAATAAGTTTCGCGAAAGTTGACACATTCTGCGATCCTCTGGGATCCTCTATCAGATGTGCTTCGAATTTGATAGTAATAATATATTATTTTTGTGTCAAACACGATCCGAATTGATCAAAGATTAACCGAAATTCTTTGTTTAAATTTTGGGGATAAATTCTTGAAGGATGTTTATAGGAATCATGCTCGGTAATACAATCGATTCTGAATAGCATCGACAATTTGAAGAGAATTGTTCAAATAACGTAACCGGAACTGGTAAACAGAAGACGTATTGCCTTTCAACGAAGTGTGACATAAATTGGAGAAACCTAATCTATCGTATTGATTTTCTAGACCGTTGAAGACGTTAAAGTGCAATGAAAGCTTGTTGATATTATCCAAACAGTATGGAAAGCAGCGACAATATATGTATAATTATTCCTACAAAGCTAAATTTTCTCTTTTTATTGTTTTGATATTTTAAATAGCCACGTCTATCGAAACCTTAACTACATTATATCGAAAGTAGACGACGTTCATTTAACGATAATTAACGTAAACTACTTGTAGATAAAAAATCAGCTTTGTAGATTCCAAATTGATTGCCAATTTGTGCAATTAAGTTGTCCGCATCGTCGAAAGCTTGGTAGACTGTGACTTGAACAATGAACACTGACTGAAATATAAAATAGCTTTGTAGAAATGGATGCAAAATTTAAACTACTGTTATCTTGGTGATAGTTGTAGTTATCATCGAACGTTGCAACTTTGCAGATAGCATTATTAAACTTTGCCATGTGGCAACCATTTGTATGATGGAATTGTTTCTATCTTCATCTACTACGGTTGAAATTTCAATGGAATTTGACGTTGATATCTTGACACAATTCAATATGGCTGTCCATAACCAATTGAAAGCATATTGTAGAATTAAACATGATATTGCTCGTTGTGGTCCCACTTTTTAAACAATTTCGCAAAATATTGACCAATGATGAATGAGAATTTATACTGAATGACCTCATTTTGTCCATTATAAGCTATGAAGTCGCATATTTTTCTTTCTCGGCGTTAGTAAGGATATACGGCTTAACACTTTGATTAGTAATCACGCATATATGCGTTCGAATTAGAGTAATACAGAAAGAGCATTCTATAGCGAGCGATAATAAAAAATCGCAGAATATTGAAGAGTTATTGCAAGTTAAAACTGGGTAAACTCCTTCCAACGATAATCTTTAAGGAATTATAGAACAAATGCATTAAGATGACGAAATTAGCGTTAAGAGTCACTGCCTGTGTTTAGGATTTTATCCGGGTAACAGCCCCTTTCCTTTGTATCTCTAGCAGGTAGGCGAAACACTCAGAAAGGGCATAAAAACCAATATTCCATTCCAAATACTGTCCTAAATACGATACGCAAAATAAAATCACATGATTTTAAATCTGAGTGGGGCAAAAAATGTAGAAACAAAATGTCGAATCAGACTCGACATAGGACCGCATAGAGCTAATTACGAAAAAGGTTCATAACTAGTTTAAACTCTACTGATAAGATCTTTTTCTTAACTAGACTAATGTTTTGTCGCGCCAAGTACAAGATCACGTGCTGTCTAATGGATGATTAAATATTTTTCGTCCAAATTCTTAAATAATGATAAATTAATTTATTATTTATTAGGGCACTCTTATAAAATATATATTATATCGTTTTTAAAACATCAAAATGGCATGTCAAAAAAGATGCAAGTTCGCAGCGTTCATCATTTTTTTTTTCATTCGGGCTTATCTAAAGAAAAAAGTCATAAAGATTCTTAATTTGTATGGGTGTCGCTATTATATTACACGCAATTAATATTTTTTGTTGAAAAATAACAAAATGGCGCTGGTTTGAAAAAAAGTTTGGAAAAATACACCTTTTTTGAGATTATTTTCTAATGTAAAACGTAAGATAAAATAAATATTTTGATCTGATTTTGCATGCTGCCATATTTAATACAATCGGCGACTTGGTTTTTCGATTTTTTTTTTAAGCACCACGTGCAAAAAAGTCGTTTTGAGAAAAACGCGTTTAAAGTTTTAAAAAGCGTTAAAAGTTATTGAAAAGGAAAATATACTACTAATCAACGATTGCAGCTCCATAAAACAATATTTTTGGTTCATCTGTCGTCTCTGCGAGCTGTTCTAGTTTTTTTAGAAGATTCGGAGCCTCGCCGGTTGGTAAGGCGTATAAGGCATCTGAACCGATTGGGATCCCCCAGACGACCATTAGTCTTAAAATAAGTTCAAAACTTTAACTAAAAATACAAGCTGCAGTATGTGTAGTGATTTCCAGTATTTTTTTGCCACAAAAAATATTTTAAATTAAATCATTAGAATTAATTAATTAGTTAGCTGTTTGATTTTCGAAGCACTTTGTACAGAGTTCTTTCTTTTTGTGCCTTTACTTTCCGCTTGCTTATTCGCTTTTTTTAAATCTGTGTTAACATTTTTTTGGCTTCGTTTGCTTCCTTACTAGAAAAACGATAAGAAAGTTCCCCAACAAGTAACTCTGGCTTGCAAATAAAAGCAGGTATAGGGGCAAGTCTGCGACCGCAGCGGTCTCAGAGCTGTTGGGGCGCAATTGATTGCTTCGAGCGCATTTCGCGTATTAACTTTAAAGCATTGAAATAATCCGAATTCCGATTTCAGCTTAGCGTTGCAACTTCCAAAAAAACAAATCAAATCAGTAGAGTTCTAAAAAATATTGTTGAAATTGTACAATTGGCCAATATGTCGATTTTGCGATTTGAGTATTGCGTCATCTAACCATAGTTTATGCTTTTTTTTTTGTTGGACATTAATTTACCAAACACAAAATAACTGCAAAATTTGATACATTTTTGGTGGAGAGGTTTATATAAATTGATCATAAAAAATATAAAAACTAGCTCTCGGCTGACAAAATTATCCATTGGGGGATTTTACAGAATTTTGAATTAAAAGAAAAAGTTCGAGATGCTAGTGTTTATTATACATCGAGATTCTATTTACACATCTAGAATCAATTAAAGTGGTCTGGGCAGACCCAGATTTTTTTTCATAGAATTTATATGAGAAACCACAATCATCTTCGGGCTCCGTAAAGAAATTTCATTGGTGGCAAAAATATAATTTCAACATTTGGATGATATATATCTTGTGGATGACCGGGTGCATTATCTAAGAGTATCTATAGAACTTTAAGTGGAAGGTTTTTTTTTTCTTCAAATAGCCTTCTGCTTCTGGAATAAAACATGCATTAAGCCATTGTGTAAATATTGAAGCGGTCATCAAGGCTTTTTTGTTGGACATCCAATAAACAGGAAGATTTTTCATATTTACAAACATGTTGGATTTTTTTAAAAAATGTAAATTTATTCTGACCGCGTAAAAGTGAAACCGCGTAAATCGAGGAATGAGTGTATATTATTAAGTTCAGAAACAACAAAAAAATGCGTAATTAAATTTTTTTAAATCCATTTTCATACAAAATGTATGAGGTTCCAGTCAGACCACCTTCATTGACGGGAGCTAAAAAAAAACATTAATTGACAAAATGATAACGATGTAATAAAAAAGTGTCAAAATTTTAAAATGATACGTTAATTTAATCATCTTGTGTATGCAAATCATATGAAAAATGATTCATTTTTAGGCGTCTAAAAGGACTGCGCCCCTTAACTCACTTTATCGCGTCAAAAAAAACTTTTTTTTTTATTTCATTTTTCGAAAGGACATATCTCTAAGTCCATATTTTTGGTGAAGAAATTCAGATTATTTCAATGTTTTACAGCTAATTCACGTAATCCGCTCGAAACAATCACAATTTTTCCAAATTTTTTTTCAAAATAGCGCCATTTTGTTACTTTTAAACAAAAACTATTCATTAACGATACTGCAATAGCGACATGCCTAAAGATTAAGAATCTTTTTGATTTTTTGTTTCAAGTAATTGTTCCACACCATGGATTTGCATCTTTTTTGATGTGTCATTTTGATGCTTAAAAAACGATATAATCTAATTTTTTTATATTATGAATTTATTTTTTTCGTATTATATAAGAGTGCCATAATAAATCTCAAAAAGATTCATTTCATTATATGGTGTATTTACTGAGAAAAAAATTGTTAAAAATTTCCTATTTTTTGGGCCGTCAAACTGAGATGATCGCCGACTATTAATTTTAAAAAAGTCGCCAGTGGTGGTCAAAAGATTGACTACCCCTGGAAACCGCGTGTTTCGCGAGATTTACTATTATGCGGCTTGAAAGCATAAACCTTTGGTGATTATTATTTTTTTTTGTTCCGTTTTGAGGGAAAAAATAAATGGTCACTTTATGGCGCAAGATTATTTTTTAATTCGGTAAAAAAAACAACTAGGTGTTGATTGTGTCGAAATGCTTCGATTGATGAAGAAATGTTAAAGTGAATGCGTGAATTAATTTTGGAGCGTGCTCTTATGTTGAGAAGCGCTGGTCGCCGACTAATATTGGATTTGTAAATCGACAAGACGATGTGATTTAGCGCGCGCGAGTTGCGCGTGCGCGAGTGTGAGTGCAAGCGTGTTAGTGCGGGACGCGGCTCGAGGCGCGCGGGGCGCGGCCGGCAAAGACGCGGCAACAGTCGAGCCCGCGCATCGGGGGGCCGCGGCCGCGGTGACCGAGGCGCGTCACTCGAGGCGCGCGTCGCGATGGCGCCGCCGGAACGAGTCGCGTACGCGGCGGTCGCCCCGCCGAAGCGCACCAAGAAGCGCCCGACGCTCAAGACGAAGCTCGAGATCGTCCAGCGCATGTCAAACGGGGAGACGCCGGCGGCCCTCGGGCGCGCCTACAAGGTCAACGAGTCGACGATCCGCACCATCTACAAGAGCGCGGACAGAATCCGCCAATCGATCGCGCAGTCCACGCCGCTCGCCGCGAAGATCGTCTCGAGGGTGCGCAACCCGGTGCTGGTGCGGGTGGAGCGCGCCCTCGCCGACTGGATGGCGGAGTGCGAGGCGCGCGGAGAGACGCCCTCGTCCAACGCCATCAGAGAGAGGGCGCTCGACGCCTACGAGGAGACGAGGGGCGCCGCCGGCGACGCGGAGCCGGCCGAGCCCTTCCTCGCCAGCAAGGGGTGGCTGGAAAACTTCAAGCGGCGCGTCCGCCGCTTGTACCGCGCCGACGCCCCCGCCGACGAGCTGAGGGGGCTCGCCTCCGCGGACGACTACTCGCCGCGCCAGATCTTCCGCACCCACGAGACCGTGCTCCTCTGGAAGCGCCTGCCGCAGAGGGCGGGCGCCGGAGGGCCCGACGTCAAGCCGACCGCCGACGGCCTGACGCTGATGCTCTGCGACAGCGCCGACGGCTCCGTCAAGCTCAAGCCCCTCGTCGTTTGCCGCTCCGCCTACCCTGAGGCCCTCCGCGGCAAGAGTCGCCACACGCTGCCCGTCCACTGGCGGCGGAGCTCGAGGGCGGGCGTCTCCGGCGCGATCTTCGAAGACTGGTTCGTCAACTGCTTCTGCGCGGAGCTCGAGCGCCACTGCCGGAGGACGAACGTCGAGTTCAAGGCGCTCCTGCTGCTCGACGAGGGGGCGCCGAGGCCCGCTCGCCTGGCCGACCTCAGCCCCAACGTCAGAGTGGCGTTCGCGCCCCCCGGATCCGCATCCGGCCGGGGCGTCGTCGCCGCGTTCAAGCTGCTCTATCTGAAGCAGCTCCTGTCGCAGATCCTCGACTCGGGCGCGAGAGAGGACTTCCTCCGCGACTACGACCTACCGCGCGCCATAGGCAACATCGTCTTCGCCTGGGACGAACTGCGGGGCGGCGTACGCGACCCGGCCGACTCCGCCGAGATGGCCGAGGTCGTCGCCGTCGGCAGGAGCGTCGGGGGGCGCGCCCTCGGCGACCTGCGCCCCTCGGACGTGCTCCGCCTGCTCGAGTCGGCGCCCGAGCTGCCCCCCGCGGACCCGCTCGGACCGACCGACGGCGACGAGGAGCTCGACGACGACGACTCCCGGATCACGCTCGATCACCTCAACCGATTCTTCGCGCTCGCCGGCCAGCTGACCGCCGACGCGATGCACATGGACCCGAACATGGAGCGGAGCATCAACTTCGGAAAGGACGTCTCCTCCGCGCTGACGGTCTATCGAGACATATACAACGAGAAGCTGAAGATCGCCAAGAACTCCGAGGAGTTCGACCTCGCTCGGAGCGATTCAGCCTGACATACATTATCTTAAAATATATCTATCTATCACCACAACTATACTCTTTCATTTTTATCACACCCAGCATCAACCCTCTCGAAAAGACTACATTTTCCTGAAAATCGAAATTGGGAAGGGGCTCTTACCCCGGACCTCGTAATGTAATATTAGAGACCTCATCGAGAAAAAAAAGAGTAATACCTTAACTATTTGATTATTGAGTTAAATTTAACTTTTCTCTCGGGATCGCGCTGCGTGAATAAAGCTTGTATATCAATAAATGAACCTTAACACTGTAGATAGCACACAATTCGTTAATTTCTTCACATAAACATAAACATTTACAAATATATATATTATATATACAATTGATCTATATAGCTTTCTACTATTAATTATTATGATTCTAAAAATACCACTAACGATATAAGACCTCATACCTGATGGTTTTCAACCAGATACGGATTATTTAAGAATATTCAGATGTGTTGGGGCACCTTTACAGCACGATCTTGTCATCAATGTACATGACGTAAGACATTCAAGTCCGAACGCACATATGCGTGATTATTAATCAATTTCAATACTGGGACAATATGTTGAATCTCGCAAAAACGTTCGATATTCCTGCCCCTGAGCTGATGAGAGAACGCAGTCGAACTGTTTGCTGAACATGAAACAACTCATGCACTGCATATAAAACGTTAGCTCAACAGCATAACAAGCCCATTAAGACGGAAGTCAACGTACTTCTAAACGTATGTATGTAAGAATCTATCCACATTTAGTTGAGGAAAATTGAAATTGAATATGTCGAGAAAAGGGTCCGCTTCGTAGGATTTATCGATGCGGCGTGGGCCCCAATGCAGTCTACGTTTACATACATTTCCAAAATTACTTATCCGTGCGCATAAATTGTTCGTTCGTTGCCGTTCCTGCCAAACACCTATTGATTTTCTCCGTTGCCTAGTTTTTGGATCGAATCCAAGCCTCGCGAAAAACAATGGCAGGATAGAAGAGCGCCTCCGAGGAAAGACTTCGACCCTTCCGGCGATGCCTATTGCAGTTACGAAGCCCGACTGTGTCATTGAGCTTCCGTGAGAACACTAGGAGAACAAAATAATTCCAAAACTAGGCGATCTATGTAAAAACAAGCATTCTATGAGGTCTTATATAATGCGTATTAATAAAATAGCTCGCAACAAGCCATGCGTTGATAACGACACACTTCTGGAGAAGACCAGCGATAACAACTAAATCATTTGCAAATAACTATTAGAAGGCATTAAATCAATTATTTTAACTAGCCAGATCTTTATAACATATCATTACTATACCATCCTCCTAACTAATCAGCACTTACTTGCTCTACTAGCTTGAAAATCAGCCTCGTGTGCATCAGGCATTAGTCTGTCGTTTGTATATATACTCCCCAAGCATATGTTCCATAACGTCAACACTTCCCTTGTGCTTGTCGTGAAACATCTCTCTTCAATGTGTTTCAAGGTGTCCTTTATGGGAATATTGCTGAAAAGCGAAATCACATCAAAGCTGACCAGGATGTCATCTTCATCGTGTTTCAGCGATTGTATTATTTTCAGAGATTCTTGAGAGTTTTTAATATACGAAATCGCGCTTTCCACAATTGGCTGCTAGTATTTGGCTAAATATTTAGCTAAACCTTGTGTGGGGGAACCTCTGGCGCTAACGATGGGTCTCAGTGGCATGCCTGGTTTATGTATTTTTGTTAAGCCAAAGAATTTTGGAGCTTTAGACGTTCGAATCCTTGGCGATATTTCCTCATCGAGGTTGGAATTATTGATTATTTTCTTAGTCTTTGTTTCCAAATATATCGTCGGGTCTCTTGTTGTCTTCTTGTAAGCGGGGTCTTTTAGGAGTTCTTTTATCTTCATGTTGTAATCATCAGCATTCATTACAACGGTTGCGTTGCCTTTGTGCGCTTCAACTTTGCAGATTATTTCCTCGTGTGGGATGCGATTGGGAGCAATGGCAAAATTGAAACCCTTGGACAGCACTTTCTTTGATGTTTCATCCAATTTGACATTTGAATAATTATAAACGGTAACGTCTTCATTTATTTTGGTTATTGTATGTTTACATTTTTGACAGTTAATTAGCTTCATGAATTTATTCTCGTGTCTGATATTAATTGTGTCAATTAAATTTGTATTATATTCGAAGAACGATCTGTTAATGAGGGTCCAAGGGTCATTTTGGATATTGTTACAAATTTCTAGGTGAAGATGAAATAACGTCTTGTTGAGAGAATCAAGGCGTTTTCTCTATTCCCGTATTTCTTCCCTGAGTAACATTAAGCCGGTGTTGAACAAGTTCGTTTTTCAGTTTAGCTTAAACGCGATCGAATACCCGATTTTTTCTGAATTAAATCTTAAATATGACTCGCGTAAATCTAAAAAACTTATATATATATATATATATATATATATATATATAGACATTTAACGGATGCACCATGTAGGCGCATATTGGTCTGGTGGAGTGAAACAGGGCCACGTGGATGGGGAGAGGAAAGATGCACGCACAATGCGACGGTTGAGCTCCACTCACAGGAGAAAAGGAGATAGTCGATATTCGAAGCCAGAACGAGTGCATGTTTTTGAATCGTAGCCATTCAGCGCGAGCTACACGTAGCCTTAAGCAATAAACCATGTAACTGTACTACTGCGTTTCTTTTCAAATAAATACTATATGCGTGTGGAATTGCAACGTATGCTAAATACTCACTAGTCTAATATATGAATATATAATAATATAATTTGAATTTTTTAGTGTTCGAAAATTTGGCTCGGGATTGGATTCCCTACTCTTCTGCATATAACTGTGCCAAAAATCCATTTTTTTTTAAATTTCTTTGTTCAAACAAGAATTTTACATACCAACTAACAGAAACTATTTAGATCATGAGTTATCCTGATCACTGTGAGGGTACTTTTTTTAAAGATCTCCAAAAATCAAGTCTCAACAGCTGAGCTTTCGACATTTTTATATGAAAATATTATTTAAATATAGCTCTTTTATATACCTTAAAGGTTCAATAAAATATTAATCAACGTGTGCCTGTCCGTCTGTCTGTCTGTCCAAAATTTGCTAAGGTAAACAAAGCCTTTTATCAAATATGCCGAGAGGTGATAATGCTATCAATCTAATGTCTGTTGAAGCGCTCGGCTGCGTCAGCCAAGGCCGCGCTCGGCCGCGACGTGGTGCTCGGCGGCTCGACAGTCGCTATACGAAGTGAGGGAGAGCGCACGCATCTTACCTCTCACTCCCGCAGCAATACATCGCGTACCTCTAATACTGCCTTTCGAACTAAGCGCGTGTTGCTAAGCAACCACATCTGCCTAAATAAATCAATAAATAAACAAATCACTCATTCATGTATTCTAAAAGCGAGTTGGATGCATCTTCACACATAACAAATCAATCAATAGTGAAATAATATTAATAATAGTACTTATATGTTTTTCAAATTGTTATAATAACCTTTCCGTACCGGTGATGTATTGACTACACTTCAACTCTGATAATGGGAATATCGATATGAAATATAATAGATACGGGATTCAAAATTTTTGTATTTTTCCGTAATATAATCACAAATCACATAAAAGTATCATAGTATATAAGAATTCATCTGCAGTGACGGAAATAAATATTTTGTCAGGAAATCGTGAATTTTGCATGTTTTTGAATCGTAGCCATTCAGCGCGCGCTACACGTAGCCTTAAGCAATAAACCATGTAACTGTACTACTGCGTTTCTTTTCAAATAAATACTATATGCGTGTGGAATTGCAACGTATGCTGAATACTCACTGGTCTAATATATGAATGTGGTTTTGTTCATGTGAAATGCGCTGCCATACTGTTCATTGTATTGCAATAAAACTTCGTCCACGTATTTCTAAAGATTCCGCGAGTAATATAGACGTAGTCTAATATATAAAAAATATTGTTTATTTGTCCGTATTTAATGCGCTGCCATACCGTTCATTCGATTGCGATAAAACTTTACCAACTTATTGTGTGCACTTTTTCAAATAATATAGGAATAGTAGAATTAACTTACAGCAGATCTTACACGCGTTGCGTATATTACGGGAAACCGTAAATTCCAGGATGATAACAGCAATTCCGTTGTTCTTAATGTGCCAACTTATTGGTCATATCCATCAACTTGTGCATGATATCCAGGTCATAAAGACGGAACAATCAATCGTCCCGATATAATAATTGAGTGCTCGCTTCGTCTCGTTTATTAGGTTCTAAAAAAAGGGCCATTACAGGATATTAATGACTTTGCCGGTCCTTTTAAATGGTGGCCAAAAATCGCAAGTCCCCCTCTTTCTTTCCGAAGACTACGGACGAACGAGTTTGTTTTCCGAATAATTTATGATGTAAACGAAAAACAAAGCTGGAAAGCTAATTTTCCCATTTGGAGCACGCAGGAACAAGAAAAAAGCGATTCCATATACGGGCGTTGTTCGGATAAAAACGGGAAAAAATGTTTATTTCATTAAAATTGGAATTTATTTACACGGAGCAAACGCGCATTTGCGGCGAAATCTTGAGATGGAAATTAGATTGTTTCGCCGAGTCGAAGGATGGCCTACATAATGTAGGGTGTTGTTCAATTGAATCCGGGGTCGGACGCATCAACTGCAGCATACATCCGCGCTCATTTATGCAACAGCGAAAGCTTTTCGGCTTAAATTTGGGAGACCTTCTTCAACGTCTGCCGAGATATTTCTGCACGTCCATTATTAAACATAAAAAAATCTATAAACACGACTCGCTCGTAAAACGTGTTAAAGTGTGTAAGGTGAGTTAAGTGTCGTCGACGCTATCCCGCCTATTAAATATTCAAACAGTTAAAAGCCTTAATGTCGGCCTCACCTCGAATCGCTGAAAATTTTACAGCAAAAATTTTGGCAGTCAACGCGTGTCGTTAGGCACGCTATTCTGTGGAAGACATTGGCTTTTATGCATCGCTAATTTCTCCGCAAGAGATCTTCCTTAATCGTCCTTAAGAGCTTAAAAAACGACAAAACAATCTTCAGTCTGTAAAACATTAAAATGTCAATTGGAATTCATTGAACTTGCAGCAATTCAATCCTGTGTATGTTGACAATAATGCTACTCAATTTATACATGCGATCGATAAGCATGACACAATAAAATGCATATTTTAATATATATTAGACCGTTGATGAGTAATCACGCATATATGCGTTCGAGTGATACAGAAAGAACATTTTCACACATTGAAAAAAGGAAGAAATCAGGAAAATAACTTAACATATTTGTTGCAGTAAATCTTATCTACTTCTTATATATAAAAATGAATTGGTTTTTGTTCGTTCGAAATGCCCTGCCATACTGTTCATCGAATTGCGATAAAACTTCATCCACTTATTGCTAACAATGACGCGAGTAATATAGGCATAGTCTAATATATAAAAAATAATGTTTGTTTGTCCGTATTTAATGCGCTGCCATACCGTTGATTTGATTGCAATAAAATTTTGCCACCTTATTGTTTGCACTCTCTCAAATTAAATAGGTATAGTATAATTAAATTACAGTTGATCTTATATCCATATAGGCCATATTTACAGTCATCGAATACTGCACCTCCTGAATACGTGCCACCAAGCGAAACCGTGACGGACATTTGAACGAATGAAACTGTATATATTTAGCCACTCTTCAGCTCATGTTTTTTTCCTCAGAGTTTGTTTAAAATTATGATGTTTGATATGATAGAATAAACAGGCAAATTTATAGAAAACACTCTTTTTGCAAACTGTTTGCTTCATGATAACATTTCTATTAGGGAGTAAATTGTGTATTTAAATTGTCCAAGACGAAAATCCTTGTTTTTTTAACTGATATCTGTTTAAATGCATGAAATATATCATTATGTTGCTTATATTCTTATTTTTTTCTTTCTTTCTTGTTCATATTTATCTTCTTCTCCATCCACTCTTGCAATTTCTTCGCCTTGAATGACTTCTCTTTGTGTTTCTGTGGCATAAACCGTTAGGCTTTTTTTCTTGGATGAACACTTTCGTTATTGTTGTCGCTTTAATATTATCTTCGTTTTGACAGGAACTACACTATAGAAACAAAACGCTATAGAAAGTTAGACACCCAAACAAAATTTGCACGTCTTTAATTTGTTAACAAGTACAAGGGACTAAAACACACGAAAAGATATTGGCCTTACGTATTTTACCCCGTTGTTTGCGTAAAAGACGCCGCAAACGAAGTGGACGCTATAGGAGGGTTGACTGTTTTCAGATTTTTAACAAACATCCTCAATCGAAATTTGTTCAAATCCAAATTTAAACGAAACAATCAGATTTAACATGTCGCTATCCATTTATTTCCAAAGGCTTTCAGGGAGTTTCTTCCACGCACAGAGCGCTAAAAAGCAAAATAAGTGTTTTTTCAGCAAAGTAACTTTTATGTATTATTTATCGATAGTATAAATTGACCTTTATGGAGTTACACGATCATATTCGGGGTTATAAAATCATTGAGACTTCTTTTGACGGTCGAAAAAATCCGTAAAAAGCCTTTAATAGCGCCATAAAAATACTCCAAAAATTACACAAGGCATTTTTCATAAAAGTTGGACATGGCGAGGCCCCCCGAAAGATTAGCAATATACGGGGGGCCCCAACATTGTAATCGTCGTTTTCGATTATCGTATCGTATAATGAACCATAAAATGAAATATTAGCATTTCTTTTTAGTTTGAGCGCCCCCCGGGGACTTGGGGCCCAAGATGACCTGTGCGGAAATCCGCCATTGGTCAAAGCAACAAAAAGACATGATAATAAATTACAAGGATTATATTCATGGACGACATCTGGGGGCTTATTTTAAGCTTCGTTCGGAATATACAAGGAAATGTCTCCGAAACTCATAAGAAATCGCCTACAACACATCATCATTATACTTACTGGAGGTAGTTTATTGCAATTAGTATATTTGGAGGACCTGCCTTTTTTGAGCTTATTTGCTTTTAAAATTTAGTTATTAATAGTTTGAGTTTGATAATGCAGGGTGCGGCAGGGAAACTACCTTATTTGAAACGCACGCCCTGAAGCGAAAGTTTTTCCGAGTTGGATAGAGTGACGCCTCTAAGGCGAACATGTACTATTTTCTCATATAATGTATAATAATTATTAAACGTTAGGTTTCGCTCTTTCAGATAAATGTAATTTCATTTTTGTCGGAATAACTGTCGCTTCGGGGTACCCATTTAAAAAAAAGAAGTTTCTCAGCTGCATCCTGTATAAAATATTCTTTAACGAGCCGAAAGTCGCTTTATTGCGTCAACTAATATATTATTCTCTATATATTTATATGATTTTATAACACGATTCCAACCCTTCTAGTCATCCAAAAAATTTTTTTAAAAAAATTCTTAATTAGTAAAAATGTGACTGTTTAAAAAAAAAAGTTATTTTTGACCATATTTTTTCAGTTTTAATTATTTTTTTAAAAATAGCTAAAAATTTATTTTTAACATAAATTTGGTAGAGGTGATAGAAGATTATATATAAAAAAATTCGTACCAAATTTGAAGTAAATAAGTTACTTAAAATTTGAGACATCATGTCAACCGTGTTGAAAAATGTAGTTTCGAGAAAAACGCGTTTAAAAATTTCATTCCCGTAGGAGCGACTTAGTTGCCGCGTCACTAAAATAGCTATAACTCCGTAAATAATTGTAATTTTGGAAATTCCTTTACAGGATATATTTATAAAAGTCTAAACTTTGAAAAAATATAACAAAAAACAAAATCGATTTTTTCAAAATTCTTGATTAAAATACCCTCTTAAGGTATCAAGCGAAGGGATATTATCTTGATGCTTATTGGCTGGAAGTTTGGGAGTCCCAGCTCTACTACTAATACATAACACTAGAAAACAAATCAAAAACATAAAGTCCCAGTCTGAGTACATAACAAAAATATAAGACGATATAACCTGAACACAATACAAAATAATTATTAAAAACTGCAAGCTAGAATTTGGGTTATATCTAGGGAATCCAATCCCGAGTTCCCGGACAGTTTTAGATGCTCATGAATCCCGGGATTAGTAAACGTAATCTCTAAAAATTCGGGATTGAAATTTTTATCTAACAGAAATCGTACACCAGCACGATGAAGGCTACTAAATCGAGACATTCCGGCCGAAATCTGGACGCTTGGAAACAGTGACCTAACTGTCTAATCTATGTATACATATATACAGCACATAAATGTGTTTCAAACTGTTATACCGGTGATGTATTTACTACACATCGACTCTATTAATGGGAATATCGATATGAAATATAATAGATACGGGCTTCAGTATTTTTGTATTCCTCCGTAGTATAATTACGAATCACATCAAAGTATCATAGTATATAAGTATTCATCTGCTGCGACGGAAATAAATAATTTGTCGGGAAATCGGGAATTTTGCGAGTTTTAGTCCGGGTCTCAGCAGATTTTATCAGTCACATTGATGGTGTTATACGAAAACGGGGGCTCACGCAGTCATTAATTCGGACTAGCATTTAAATATGTGATGACGATACCTCCAACGAGTGTGGAAGGCTGAGCGTGCATTTTCAGCAGCAAGTTGCCTAGCTTCCAAAAACAGATCCAGACTAAATGACGAAACACTCAATGCCTTAATGTTACTTCGGCACATTTTCAAAATAATATTTGAATTTTTTAGTGTTCGAAAATTTGGCTCGGGATTGGATTCTCTACTCTTCTGCATATAACTGTGCCAAAAATTCATTTTTTTTAAATTCCTTTCCTTTTTTTAGATCTCCAAAAATCAAGTCTCAACAGCTGAGCTTTCGACATTTTTATATGAAAATATTATTTAAATATAGCTCTTTTATATACCTTAAAGGTTCAATAAAATATTAATCAACGTGTCCGTCTGTCTGTCTGTCTGTCCAAAATTTGCTAAGGTAAACAAAGCCTTTTATCAAATATGCCGAGAGGTGATAATGCTATCAATCTAATGTCTGTTCAAGCGCTCGGCTGCATCAGCCAAGGCCGGGCTCGGCCGCGCCGTGGTGCTCGGCGGCTCGACAGTTGCTATACGAAGTGAGGGAGAGCGCACGCATCTTACCTCTCACTTCCACACCAATACATCGCGTAGCTTTCCAACTAAACGCGTGTTGCTAAGCAACCACATCCAAATCAATAAATAAACAATTCACTCATTCATGTCAGCCCTCGCCTGAGTCAGCCAAGGCCGCGCTCGGCTGCGCCGTGGTGCTCGGTGGCTCGACAGCCGCTATACGAAGTGAGGGAGAGCGCACGCATCTTACCTCTCACTCCCGCAGCAATACATCGCGTACCTCTAATACTGCCTTTTGAACTAAGCGCGTGTTGCTAAGCAACCTCATCTGCCTAAACAAATCAATAAATAAACAAATCACTCATTCATGTATTCTAAAAGCGAGTTGGATGCATCTTCACACATAACAAATCAATCAATAGTGAAATAATATTAATAATAGTACTTATATGTTTTTCAAATTGTTATATTAACCTTTCCCTACCGGTGATGTATTGACTACACTTCGACTCTGATAATGGGAATATCGATATGAAATATAATACAATAGATACGGGATTCAAATTTTTTGTATTTTTCCGTAATATAATCACGAATCACATAAAAGTATTATAGTATATAAGAATTCATCTGCAGTGACGGAAATAAATATTTTGTCAGGAAATCGTGAATTTTGCAAATTTTAGTCCGTGTCTCCCCAGAAAACAAATTTTATCAGTCAAATTGATGGTGTTATACGTAAATGGGGCGGACATTAACTCGAACTAGCATTCAAATATCTGATGACGATATCTCTTTGAAAAAATTGCTTTAAAAAATCGCATAGCTTCGAAATCGCACAAAAAGAGGTTAGAGTGTACTTCAACTAATATAATCAAAACATAAACACGTTGAGTAAATTTAGTTTATTATTATCATTTGGAAATAGCCTAATTTTGAATCATTCACTAAACTTATTTGAATAACATCTGTACTGGATTTTTTTCGATAATGATGCTTGAAATTACTGAAAAATTAAATTAAATTGGACTACTAGATTTAGATAGTTCCTGAGTTTTGCTAAAAAAAATCATAAATAGAGCACTGTCCGCAACATGTACGTGCATACTCTCTCTGTATCACTCGAGCGTACCCGCAGCATGTGCGAGCATACTCATTAAAGGATTAAGGTAGACAGAAGTAGTGTTATATTACTAAACAAAAGGGTCTTTATGGTTCTTGAAAAGGATCTACAAACTCAAATAAAGCGGCGTCGCATACAGAAGGTCCCGGCCCTTGTCGTTCGGCAGACGGGCATAAGGCTATATTGCGGAAATAGTTTGAGAAGCGTTGTTCCATAAGAATCGTGAGAATTTTACCATGCCTAAGTAATTGCGACTTCGGTGCTCAGTTTCAATGAGGTGTAAATTTTAAGGGCATACTTAGTCGGTGAGATATGAATGTGTCAGGGGACGACGTCGCCTAGAGCTAAAAACTTGAGCCCTACATAGGGTCAGATTAGGGAATCTAAGCTGGAGTACGGGGACTCGTGTTCGGGAAACCACCGGGGGGTTGAAACTTGCCATATTTCACTGAAGACTTGCCTGCTAACTGCTGCTGTCTTGGGCGAAATTTGCTCGCGGTTTCTTCAATTTTAATTGAAAAAATATGGCCTTTGTCGTATATTTTTAACGCGGAAATATAATCAATATTGATCCGATAATTATACCGAAATAATAATCGAACCTCAACAGAGTCCGCCTACTAAAAAATAATTTATGAGCCTCAGCAGCTCGAGTTTATGCTTATTTTTCATTTTTGTATGTAAATTTTATAATGTAGCTATTTTTAACACGTATTTACGTTGCTAAAATACTTTTATGAGATTTTATACAGCGAAAATAAATTGATTTCTTATAAAAGCATCCGAAATGGATGAATAATGCATAGTTACACATCAAGATTCGGAATTTCAATTCATTTCATGCTCCTGTTTTCTGGCCAGGGGTTGAACCCCAACAAGGCCACAAAGGCCATAAATGAAATTTATGCTGAATTTTTACCATTATGACGTGTGGATTTCGGCTTTCAAAATTTAAATCGGGCAATCGATGTTTGAAAAACGCCCCTAGAACTGAAAAACCCTTAAATTTTGATGATGACATATTTGAGAACCATAGTGGAAACAGATCCTCGATTAAGTATCGAAGAATTATCGCAGAGGACACATCGTGATCGACAGCTCATAAGCATTTAAAAAGTATCGGGAAGACGAATCTAATAAGGGATGCCGCACGAACTGTCCAACGACAACAAAGAAGAGCGACGAAACATGTACAGTTCGCCTCTTTTTGCACCAAATTGTGACTGGGGATAAAAATGGATTATTAATGACAACATAAGTTGTAAACGTCAATGACTTTCACTGAGACAACAATCGTTTCCGACTCCGAAACCTGGATTGACGACCCGCAAGTTTATTTTGTGCGTTTGGTGTGGGTTATTCAAGGAATTATTCATTATTCGACTTTATGAAACCTGACAAAACAATAACTGCAGATGTGTATTATTAGCTGTTGGAAAGGGTGAAGAAAAAATTGAGAGTCAAATGTCGAGAATTAATCAGAAACAATTAAATGATTCTGCAATACGACAATTCAAGACCTAATAAGGCGAAGAAGATGATGAGCCGACAATGAACCTCGAAGAAGATCCGCTCCAACGTACTCGTCGGGATTCGATCGTTCTTCTTTCGGGCCGTGATGTAGCCAGACGGATGGACGGGCGTCAAACAGGAAGACTCTCTTCTCTAGATAACCCTTTATTCAACACGAAGGAGATAAATCTGGCTGCGGGAAGGACGTCTTCCCGCAATCAAGGCTAACCGACGACTCTTCCCGACTCCCGCCTCCTGCGCGTCACCACCCAAGCGACAACGCACAAGAAGCGATCGGTCGGCATTGCAGGTGCAATGTCTCCGCAGCGCCACATAAGATGGCGCTGTTAAAATAACATATTGCCCCTAAAGGGAGACAGAAGATGTCGCTTTTAATCTGGCGAATTAAATCTGCTCAGTAGGGCTTGTCGGTTTCTAAAAACAGGTTTTGAAAACTCGGTTTTTAAACGGTTTTTGGACGAAAAATAGTGAATTGTTCACTTGACAGCGCGTAGGTAAAAAAAAGGTTCTTCTTGGAAGATAATTTTGAACTTTTTTCGGAATTAATTCTTATCTTAACAATAGGCTACAAAATCCAAAAACTATATCAAAAAAAAATAGTATGTTTGCACTTGTTTAAAAAAATAGAATTCTCAAAATGAGCACATATATCAACCCCTTAAAGAGGTAAGACACAGAGTTGTGCCCGAATTCCAGTGATTCAGAAAGAACATTGACTGGAGACAGAGTTTGAGAGTTTGGAGAGAAACAGAGACAGAGAGAGTATCTTACAGGTCGGATATTATAAATTGGAGACGAAGACGGAGAGAGTATATTACGTACATCGTACGATTGTATAGATCGTTAACCCAAATTTATCGACTAATAATGTATATTGTATAAAGTAATTGTTTATGTTTACCCGAAAAAATGACCGAATATTGTGTGCTATTCACAGTGTTTATGTATTTATGTACAAACATCATACACGCTGCGGCGGTCCTGACAGATAAGTGGATTTTTACGGATGACAAGTGGCGGTCATACAAATATAGCATCTAAGTTTATGATGCATAGAATGCCAAAGAATCTCCAGGAAACTCCCCAGAGCTTTCAATGTATACGAAATAGCTTATGGTGTGATGGACAAAATAAGGGCATAGCACATTATTCTTTTTTAAAATCAGGGGAAGATAATGGAGATTATTTTGATTGAATAAATTATGTTTTGTTATAAAGTTATGGCGTTTTAATTCCCACGTACGAAATCCGAACGTTTATGTGGTACGCCCTAATATTCTCTCGCATATTAAGTATTCGCTCTTTTTAACCATTCGATTAGTGAATTCATTTTAAATTGAGTTAATAATAGATGCTATATTCGTATATCAACCGATCATCGTCCACAAAAATCCACTTTTCTCTCGGGAACGCGCAGCATTAATAAAGCTTGTATATCAATAAATGAACCTTAACACTTTTGACATTGTTGGGCCCTATAATAGCGTTTCAAATAGTTTTTAGTTATATAATGGATTTATATGGCTTTTTGCTATTTATTATGATTCTAAGAAGACCACCAACGATCTACGCAGACCCCATACCTAATGTTTTTCAATTGGATACAAACAAATTCCATTATAATGCAAATGTTTATTTTGTTGTCATCTGTTGATGTATGCGAGATTACTCATCAAAGACAATTTGTGCAGTGCGTTTCGAATAATGCAAAGTTCAATATATAATTTGGGGCTGCATTTAGATTGCTTATCAGTCATAAATATACAACCTTTGGACCAAGATATGAAATTATAGCAAGAGAAAATACAATTTCGTCGTTAGAATTCTGGGAGAAATACAACATAAAATATTCATGAGCCGTAGCTCCAAATACAATGAGAGAATGCAAAAATTTATGAGATACTCAAATCACATAAAAAATGTATCATTGATTAGAATAACGACATTATTCAACGACGGAGACCTTTGTAAATGTCTCATTAGTTACAAAATAGTTTAAAATGGTAAAATAACCACAAAGAAATCATGATATCGCTGTTCTATTCTTTATTCCACACGAGAGAGAGAAATCTGACTGCAGGAAGGACGACGTCCTGCAGCCAAGGCTAACCGACGACTCTCTCAACTCCCGCCTCTTGCACGTCACTACCCAACCGACAACGGTGCACGCGCAAGAAGCGATCGTTCGGTATGTAGATGCAATGTCTCCGCAAGGCCACAAGAGATGGCGCTGTCAAAATAACGCATTGCACCTGAAGAGAGATGGAAGATGTCGTTGTTAACAGCGCTACTACGTGGGGATGGTAATCGCCCATGCTACATAACAGGTCCATCAAAGCGTTAAATTGTTTTTAAGCGGGTATTCTAGTTTTAGTATACATTTTATACCAGATTTTTATTGAATGTACAAAAAGAGAAGAAATAATTTTTAAAAAGTTATAAGCTAGTAAAATGTAAGAGGCAAAAAAAGGTCGTGTCTTGATTGACACGATTTCAGCCATTTGGAATACAAAATGAAGATTCTTAATTAGTGAAAATGTTGCTTTAGCCCCTACCTCAGGGAAAAAAAATTGTATTTTCAATCAAGTATTTTTTATCATTCACAAAATTGTACGAACATTGTACAAATTGTACATACATTGAGATTAGTGAATTGGAGACAGAGATGGAGTCGTCTTGCGTTTCATCTTACACTCCTACATCGATGGCAAAATCGTGCTGTAAAGGTACCCCTACACGTCTAAATATTCTCAAATATTGCAATCCATAGCGCTTCACTTTCAATTCCGTTCTTCTATATCTAATACAATATTATTATTTATTCAAATAATTATTTCAAACATTACATTGTGTGCTATCAACAGTGTCAAGGTTCATTTATTGGTATACAAGCTTGAATCACGCTGCGCGGTCCTGAGAGAACAGTGAATTCGTGCGGACGATAAGTGGCGGACATACGAATACAGCATCTATGTTTAACTCACTAATCAAAGGGTTAAGCACATAAAAATATTTTCAACCCTGATCAAAATAAGTAACAACGAATCGGCCGCTTTAATCGTGGCAACAGGGAGCTACTTCGGATGGCTGCTCGTTTCTCCTTTGAAATAATAAATTCCTAAATTGGGGTCCCTTAAAGCGCTCCATGCTTGTAGTAAGGATATATGTGGAACTTGAAACTATGCGTATAAAAGCGCTATTGTGCATAACGAAGCATGGAAGTGGAAACTGATGATGTACTCTAAGAAGAAGCAAATTAAATCAGCTCAAATAATGACAACGCCTCCGCACATTGCGTCGTTGAATTATTCAAATAAATTTTGCAAATACATAGTTATTTTGCCGCTAAGATTCTTACAATTCCATTCGAACGGAAGTCTCGGTTTATTGAATTCCATCAGTTTTAAATGAGTTTATCGACGAAAAGTGCCATTCTCTTATCCGGAATTTAAAGAAACCTGGCCAAAGGTGCCCAATAAGCTACTTTGCCAATTTTAGGGGTAATAAAACGACTCGGGCAATCAAATTTATTTATGATCCTGCATATCAGCCCCGACTTTCCGCTCGTTTTTCTTTATAATCGCGGTCGACTTGCCATACCTTTGCAAAAAGACAAACGCTTAAATTTCAACCTCTTTTAATTTGTTTTTTTTTTCAGATACCGAGCTGGTGTTCCGAGATAGATTCGGGGGGCTGACTGTCATGAACGCAGACAACCTAACGACTAGACTACTTATGACAAATTCTACTTTTGTAAGTGATATTTATTTATTTTTAAAGCATTAAAAATAAATCATTTTGGATATATTTTCAATAAATTACGCCTATTCAAGGGTTTATATCATATTATTTCATTTATAAAATGTATATTACAAACAAAATAATGATTTTTAACCAAGTTGACACCTGTCAATATAATATTTGACAGCTGTCAAAATTGATGAAAAGCTATTTTCTATTTGTAAAATCTATACATGAATGCTTAAACATGGTTATTTGTATAATTTACGTCAAGATTCCGGGTGTTTTTGAATTTTTAATTTTAAAAATATTTTTAATTTAATTCATTATCAAGAAAAGCTTCTTACTCCAGTACAAAACACATTGTGTGGACATTCTGGGTACCCATCTCGCACACAACTTCTTATAACCAAGTTTTTTCAACACAAAGTCGCCAGGAGACGTCGATAAATGTCAGGAAATTCTTGGGAACACGTGGGATCAAACCGACTGACCGTTAAAATCCCCCCTATGGCCTCACAAGTCCTTACAACTTTACTTTCTAGATGATCCTCGTATATCAGCAGTCTTGGATAGATTACAGAAATTATTGTCTATACATTTGCTTCTAAATTACAACGCTGTTAGAAGCAAAAAAATGTTATAGCTCGTTAGGAGCGACGGAGGAACGTTACAAGAATTGAAGCAGATAAAGAATTGTAGCGCGATCGGTCACAGTCCATCTCCTCCCGAGTATGAGCATTCCTGGAATGGCATTTTGGATTGCGGTACTTATCATCAACAAAGTAAATGCCGCCATTTCGAGACGAGCGCCCGCAACGATGTACCATATCCTCCTTGGTCCACGAATTTTCAGACAAATTGTAGTCGTAGGCCATTAATTTGCCGGCTAATCCAGTCTTCGTCACGTGTCCCAGAATTTTCTGAAGCTCTAATCAAGAGCCGACAAAGTCTTCGGAACTGCCTATGCGGAGCAAAATTATGCGTAAGTTTCCCGGAGCCACGGTGTATCTCAAAGTGACAGGATAATTTGTTCCTTTGAGCGAAATTGCCCCCGTCAGGACTACGGACCTGTAACATGGGGATTTATGGCTGTACCCGTACGCCACTGAAATTGCTCTGAAAAATGAACTTTCATTTCATGCAGAGTTAACTCTAAACATTGTCTATGATTTATGCACGTCACAGGACTTAATGAAAATATCCTGATAAATCACCGCTCGGACAATATGCGAAACGGGAATCATATCAACGAAGCTTGGCGATATTATTCAAATATTATTTTGAAAATATGCTCGAAGTAACATTAAACATCGAGTGTTTCCTCATGTAGTCTGGATCTGATTTTGGTAACCTGCTGCAACCTGCTGCTGAAAATGTACGCTCAGCCTCCATACTTGTTGTAGGTGTCGTCATCCTTTCTGATAAAATTCCTTCTGCTAAGACACGGACTAAAACTCGCAAAATTCCCGATTTCCCGACAAATTATTTATTTCCGTCGCTGCAGATGAATACTTATATACTATAATACTTTGACGTGATTCGTAATTATATTACGGAGGAATACAAAAATTCTGCACCCCGTATCTATTATATTTCATATCGATATTCCCATTATTAGAGTCGAGGTGTAGTAAATACATCACCGGTAGGGAAAAGCTAATACAACAATTTGAAAAATATATATGTACTGTATATATGTATACATAGATTAGACAGTTACTGCCCCTAGGCGTCGCCTAAGCTCGCTAATTAGTAGTTACGCCACTGTTGCGAAGCGTCCAGATTTCGGCGAGAATGTTTCGATTTAGTAGCCTTCAACGTGCTGATCAGGTGTACGATTTCTGTCCCTATTGAAATACAATATAACTAAATTCTTTTCATCCATTTATATGATTTATTAAACATCGATTTCCAACGTTCCGAGACCGAGTCTTGGCATCATGATGTTCAAATACCATTTATTGAATTTATTCAGAGCACATCGAATGCTGCTTTCATTTTGTAGAGCTTCCTGGCAATATCTTTACACTGGACATCAACATCCATTTTCTTAACGAGTTCTTCTGTTGTGCTCGTCTTTGGATGTCAATTGTATTGTCCATTTTATAGCTGTAGACCTTGCTTTATCTATATCCTGAACTATTTCAAACACTCTCAATTTATTTTTGCAACTCTACTTTCAATAATTGAAGATTTTCTAGATTTAATAAGCTCTTCTTTCCATCAATTTATTCTTGCACTCCCTATCTTATGATGTCCAGACTCGTTGAGCAACGTTTTTGACCCATGGACTGTTCATTGAAGAACTTTTTATATGTTATAAAAAAATACACACACATACAATGGTTTTATTAATTCAAAAACCTTTAAGGATGAACGCACAATAATTCGCCAAAGATTCATCGCAAACGGATGAATGGTATGGAAACGTATACAAAATAAACAAATATACATAATATTGTATGTCTATATATAATTTTGCAATATTTTTTGAAGAAATTACACCAAGAAACGTAGAAATAAATTGAGTGAAAGACAATTATACCAGGGTAGTCCCAGAAGTACCCGACCTGACGTATTGGCTACAGTTATTATTTTTAAAAATATGACTATGATAGATATTACCTCCTTTATAAATTTAAAAAGACGCTACGTTGTTTAGTATTTATTTGGAAGCCATCAATAGTGATCGTTCTCAGTGGATAACATGAAAAAAAATGGTCATCGTTATGTGATACAATTATTTGAAAGCTCTCAGTCCAAACAATATCAAAGCCTGGGGTCTGCTCCTTCGTTTACAACAGTAAAATATTGGATGGCAGAGTTCAAACGAGGCCATACGAACTGCCAAGACGAACATCGCAATAGTCGACCAAATGACTATGGGTATTGGATGATCGTCCACTGAAAGTGTGCGAACTAGCAGACATGGTAGACATTTCAAAAAGTGCTGAACACCGCATATTGATTGAAAATTTGTACATGAGAAAGCTGTGCGCAAGATGGGTGCCGCATTTGCTCACAATGCAAACAAAAACAGCGTCATGAAGATATTTCAATTGAGTGTTTGGCGAAGTTTTACAACAATAAAACTGAGTTTTTGCGTCGTTTCCCAGCCAAGGATGAAACATGGGTCCATCATTTCACGCCTAATGCAAAACAACATGAGCCGAGCTGTTTTGTGAGAGCATTTTGTAATTTAAAACCTAAAAACTAGCTAAAATTCATACATATATTTATTGAAAATTAAAATTAGATAAAATAAGTTAGTAAGATAGATGGATTCCATGATCGCACAGATCATAGAAGGCCCTGGGTACGCATTCATCGCTGAAAATGCCGCAAAAAGTCGCTTAAAAGCGAACGAAGTGGCTACATGATTTGTATGTCAAACGGGTCCGCTTCTCGGACCGCTGACACTACGAATGAGCGCCTAGCGATCAGACGCCATGCCTGAATATGTCCACAGAACACGGTCTATGACGGATAATGATCTGGTTGTGGGAAGGACGCCCTCCCGCAGTCAAGGCTAACCGACGACTTCTCCCGACTCCCGCTTCCTACGCGTCACCCAACCGGCAACAGTGCACACGCAAGAAGCGCTCCTATCGTTTTTACAGATGCAATTTGCTCGCAGCGCCACAGAAGATGGCGCAATTTAAATTAACCCATTATGTCTAAAGAGAGACGAAAGATGTCGCTGTTAATCTGGTGAATTGAATATATCCAGATTAACAGCGCTATTGGGATGATAATTCTCCCATGCTTTAGATGGACTGCCAAGCCCATGCCATATGCATGGACTTGGCTGACGGTATTTGACGGTAACTGTGAATCAATGGGTTAAATGAGATTATCTCTAAACTGCATTTTCAAAAACGACCTAAGAGGCTTAAAAAGTTTTTGATCGACCTGGCTGAATTTTTGGGAGGTTTCTCACTATAATATTGTTGATTGGATATACCTAAATTTTTAAGATTTTCGCGTGATTCGCATGCATATATTTTAGTTTTCTTTTTCATCATCATACCCTAATTACGGCTCTGGCCCATGGGATAATTTTCATTGGTTACCTTCAAAATCGATCAAGGATAATCAACGACGAATATTTTTAGTAAAGTTATGTTTGAGTGATGAAATCAATCAGCATTTGGCTAAAAAGAAAATGTTTCGTTAGGTCGGATACTTCTAAGACTACCCTCGTAGCTTCAATCATCTAATATATAAAAATGGATTTTGTTCGTTCGAAATGCACTGCCATACCGTTCATCGGATTGCAATAAAACTTCGCCCATTTATTGATAAGAATACCGCAAGTAACATAGGTATAGTCTAATATATAAAAATCAATGTTTGTTTGTACGTATTTAATGCGCTGCCATACCGTTTGTTCGATTGCGATAAAACTTTACCAACTTATTGTGTGCACTTTTTCAAATAATATGGGTATAGAAAAATTAACTCTTTCAAATTTCAAACGATATTTTTAGAATACTTCTGTGGCAGCAACGCGCCGGGTACCAGCTAGTAGCTTATATTTTATAGCTTTTCCAAATGTGAAAGGAGGTGTTAAGAATTAAGTCTGAGTGAATTTCCAACGCTGCTAAAATGAAGTCACGTCCGGGTTAGAAGCTTTAAGTACGACGAAAAATAGTATCAGGTAACACGAAGAAACACATACATTTCGACATTCACCAGCCAAAATTTAATGGTCCCTTTTTGACATAGGCTGAATAGATCTGACAGCCTAATAAGCGTCTTGCTGAGAGTCAGATTTCATGGAAAACCTTTTTTTATGTATAAATAAAATAGTACCAAGTCTTTTCATACGCGAGATAAAGAATAAAGCCTCTTATGGTATTGATTTTATTCAATTTTCAATTTAAAAAAATCTATAGTATAAACTTCGAAGTTGCTTGGAATCTTATTAAATACGGATACAACGACTTCACTACGACCATTTTGATATCTCGCATTCTATGCCAGAAATATTATTTTCTACAAAGTCACAGACTATCGGAATATTTTGCCATATGACTTACATATTTGCCCATATTGGATGCAGAATGCATCGTCTCATTCATACGCCGCATGAAATGATAGATTTTATATCTCGTCTGCCAAATGCCGTTTTCACAGCGACTATCGAAGCGAAAAACTGGATTTCAGGCAATATTCCAGGAGTAGAAATTGAATTTTCAAATTGCAATTGAGAAACTGCATTAAATCGCATCCGAATTTGCGCAAACAGACCGGAAAAAATATATACGAAACTTATGATCGTGGTAGAATAATGATTAATTTGTACTTGGATTGAAGTAATTGCTATTAAAAACAACAGTGTTTTTTAACCACATAATGTTTAATTGCTTATACAACGATAAAACAAACATTGCTTTATATGTGTGTCTTCAATTATAGTATCCAAGGAACACATTTGGTACTTATTGTACTAGAAATAGAAGCGTGGCATTGAAAATAAAGCATTGTGGAGTGCCGCACGCCACATGTGCGTGCATACTCTCTCTGGATCGCTCGAGTGCATACTCATCAGAAAAAAAATTTAATCTGGCGTTTGAAAATATGCGAGAGCTCTGTTTGTATGCTTATAAATATAATTTGTCTATAATTACTGAGCATGCAGTGGAATAATCCAATTTTCATATGCTCCAATTGATATCGCGTTGAACCCAACATAATATACGAGGGCGGTTCATATATAACCCGGAATTTTGCTGTATACATGTCATTTTTATTATTCCATCGGATAGAAAGCTCCTCAGTCTCATCACTGAAGAAAGAAGGCGAGAAGTAGCATCCTATGTTGCGCAACGCGTATTTATTCGTTTTCTCATAAACGAAGGCGCGAAATCAAGTGAAATTTTAATGAGATTTGAGGCACAATTCGATGATACTAGTCTATTTTCGATCTATGTCTATGTATATTGGGCCCAATATAAAAATGTTTAAATTTAGGTGGGTCGCAAAAAATAATCAATTTTTGCGTTTGTTTGAGGACTTGGCATTTAAGAGGCCCTTCCTTTTGTTATGAGAGTTCGTAATCGTTCTGTGGACAAATTCAGACATGACGTCCGATCGCGAGGCGCTCATTCGTCGTGTCAGCGGTCCGAAAAGCGGACCGGTTGAACACACAGACCTTGTGGCTACTTGTGTAAGTTACATGATCTAGCTAGTTACCTAGGCCTTATCGCTGTGAAACATCGCCAAACACTCGATTGAAACATCATCACGACGCTGTCTTTTTTACCATTGTGAGCAAACGCGGCAAACCACCTTGCGCGCAGCTTTCTCATGTTCAAATTTCTAGTCAATATGCTATGTTCGGTATTTTTTAAAGGCCTACCATGTCTGCTTATTCACGCCCTTACAGTCGACGGTCATTCAATAACATTTTGTGTATTTTCTTTACCATTTCTGGGGTGGTTACTTAATTTATCTAAAGATATATTTACTATAAATTGGACTCTACTAATGGAAATATTAATATGAAATGAAATAGATACAGGGTTCAGAATTTATCAGAATTTCATATGGTGTACCAAATACATATCATAGTGGCGGGCGGGTATTATTTTTATTTAGTATTTTCTTTTAAAACAACAACCTTCATGTATACGTTAGGTTGTGTATTTTTGGGACTATCTTCGTACCCTATGCCCCCTGGACTCGGCCTTCCATAAGCGCGATTTCCCTATTACACGGTATCAGGGCAGAGAAAGACCTAGTTTTTCCACAGCCTCGGGTCAACTCAGCATTAACAGCTCAGTTCTGCATAAAAAAACAGACAGTGAATGCGGTCTAGTACTTTTTTTTTCTGTGGGCGAGAAAATCTTCGCAAGACACCCAGTAAAACTGGGTAGTGTGAGATTCACGATTGATCGATCGTGCCTGCCCACTAAACCCGCCCTTGTCCTTCTCTGTCCTCCTGGTATTGTTTTCCACATTGCTTCAGGAGGACAGGTAGTCTGACCTTAAGTGATTGGCCCTATTCTATTGTTGGAGAGGCTGTTGCGCTCTGCGTCTCTCTCTTTCACTGCCCTCTTTGGCGCTGAGTATCTCTTCTACGTATTCGCGCCAAAGGTCCCAGTTCCTCTTGCTTTCCATCATGCTGTGGACCATGTTGTCAACATTGAGCTCGGCCACTTCGATTGCTTGTTTCAGCAGTTTTCTCTGGGGTGCCCAAGCCTCACAGCCAATGATGGTGTGCTCTGCGTCGTCGACCTCCGCTTGGCAGTGTTGGCACGTAGCGGATGGTTCTTTGCCAATCCGCTTCAGGTACGCACCAAAGCATCCGTGCCCAGTGAGCGCCTGCGTCAAGCGGTAGATTGTTTCACCGTGTTCCCGGGCCCTCCACCGACTTATGACCAGGATAAGTCGATGGGTCCATCTTCCCTTGCTGGACTGATCCCATCTCCGTTGCCAAGCTTCCCTCAGTTTCTGGTCATGTTCGTTGCGATTTTTAGGATCTTCGTAGTCCAAGGCCCTCTTCTTTACCTGGAGGTCCAGCGGGGGTATTCCAGCAATCACTAGCACCGCGTCTTCAGACACTGTCCTGTACGCTGCGGTGACTCGGAGTGCTCCCTGTCGCTAGACTCTGGCGAGCTTCTTTCTGTTGGTGTCACTTTTGAGCGACTCATGCCATGCCTCCGTACAGAAGGATCGAGTGTATTACCTCGTTTATGGTACGTCTTCTGCACGGCTTTGGTCTTCCAATGTTGGGCATGAGCCGTCCAAGCTCGCCTGCCACCTTCTGTGCCTTCTGTGCAGCTTCTTCTATGTGTTTGCTAAAGGTCAGCTTGTTATCCATGAGGATCCCGAGGTATCTCAGCGTTTTGCTGTATTCCACCTCGTGTACTCGTGACCGAGGGTCCAGCTGCTCGACCCTCGGTCTTCTCCGTCTGCTGCATATCATTGCCTCCGTTTTCTCGGCCGCCAACTGTATGCGATTATCCCGCATCCACGCTTGAATTCTGGCGAGGGCTTCGTTGCCCGTCGCCTCCACTTCCCATGGATGTCGAGCCGTCACCAGCAGCGCAACGTCGTCCGCGAAGGCAATGAGTTTTGCTCCTGCAGGTAGTGCCATGTTTAGGAGACTGTTGTACAGTGTGATAGATTTTAGAGAGTTGGTCCCAGAACGGACCCTTGCGGGACGCCCATCTCCATTCTTCTTGCCAGGTCCGTTTCGTTGTGATGGACATATCGGTCTTTGAAATAGTCGCTTACGAGGTCGACTGCATACTGTGGAATTTCAAATTTTTCCTCTAGTGCTCCCACGATTAAGTCTCTAGTACTGCAAGCTGTTGATGACGCTAAGGTTGCTTAAATTATAATTACGTGTTGCGCAACAGAGGATGCTACTTATCGCCTTCAGTGACTGGAAGCTTCAAGAAGCTTCCCATCTGATGGAAGCAAAATTCCGGTTTATATTTGAATCACCCCTGTACAATATGTAACACATCTCTTTTTTTTTCAGAGGCAATTAAATGCTGTCGACTTTAAGGTTTCGAGCGATCTAAAATATGTTCTACTTATATCCGATGTGAGAAAAGTATACAAATATACAAAAATGGCACGTTATCACGTCTATGAGGTTGCTTCGAGGTAATCCATTAAAACTATATTAGTACAGAAACGTCTCTAATTGTTCCACATTATATTATATTAATATTCTTATTGCTTTCAGAAACAAATTTCCACTTTCACCGATTGAAGATGATCGAGATGCGCCACTACTCCAACATGCAGAGTGGTCACCGGACGGAAATGCCGTCGTATTTGTTCATGAAAATGACATTTACTACAAGCCAAAAGTCTTAAAGGCACTGGTCTGCCGGATTACAAGCACAGGTAAAATATCAACATACTGTCGTATCGGATGAGCGTTATAAATCCGCTCAAACGCGCATACAAAATGTGTCCGTACAAGTCAGCAGAGCTTTCATCTTTTTTTAGGCAAACCGGGCGTTATCTTCAATGGCGTCCCTGATTTCTTATACGAGACTGAAATCACCAAATCCAGCCACTCGCTGTGGTTCAGCGCCGACGGACAGTATCTGATGTTTGCAGTGTACAACGATTCAAACGTCGGGGAGCATCGGTGGCCGTGGTATGGCGGCGATTCGCCCGATCAACTGCGCTATCCCGTCATCAAAAGCGTCAGATATCCCAAGGTGGCGAACATGGAGTATATTTTGTCTTATCACATCGTCCGTGCTTTAATGAGCAATTTTAATTTCAGGCTAACACCGTTAATCCGGAGGTGACGATATATACAGTGAATCTCAGACAACCTAAATATCTATTTCCGCACGCTATACAACCCACCACGAATATTGAACCAGGTATATGGTACAAATTTAAAAAATTGATCATGTAATGATATATATTATCTAAAAAAAACACTTTCATCGTTATAAATGCATATAAAATTAACATTATTAATGATATTAGAAAGCAAATTGTAATATTGAAATCGAATGAAAATATATTTTGTACGTCGATTTGAAAGCTTATGCTGAAAATTAAAGCATGAAAGCAAATACTTTTTTATTATATACAGTATAAAATATATATAGAGTAGAATATACGCTTTAAACTTATCAATCATTATTTATGCGCTACGGGAGCACATTTACAGCTTACCTTAAGATCATAAAATGTAGTGCCAGTTTATGTTAAAATACACTCTTAAAACTAAACACTTCAACGTTTATGTTATCTTGATATACAATTTATTTAATCAGCGATCTCTCCTCAGACCACGACCCTATCATTATTGATATCTCTTTAGACGCAAATATCTTCTTTATGGAACCTAAAAAATCCATCAATTGGGAAACTTATAAAAAGGCTATATCTACAACCATTAAATTTCCTGAAGCATTGCACTCGATCTCAGATATCGAGACTGCAGTTTATAATTTCACTCATCAAATTAATTCTGCCATTCAAAGTGCTTCACACGATTCCACCCCAAATTCTAGGGACCGTCTAGATCTCCCACATAACATAAAAGCCCTTATCAGGGAAAAAAACAGAGCTAGAAAAATTTGGCAAATATATCGTGACCCTCAGTCTAAAGTTCTGCTCAATAACTTAGAATTTAAAGTCAAATCGGCCGTTCTCAACTTCAGGAATGTCAGATGGGATGAAAAAATCTCAAGATTGTCCACCCAGGACAACTCCATCTGGAAATTCACTAAGTCCCTCAAAAGACCTCATAGCAAAATTGCTCCTCTCAAAGATCCGCAAGGTAACTTTGTTTACTCTGAGCAAGACATACCGACAGACCCGGATACCGATCGTATCGTCTACGAGACGGTTCGCTCCTTCCGATTCTCCCCTCTATTTACACAAATTCCTTATTCCTCCCCCGGGGAGCTTGCGCGATCTATAAAAACACTAAATAATAAAAAAATCCCCTGGCCCAGATAACATTCCCCCTTTAGCAGTTAAACTTCTCCCCAATACCGGCTTCTCCGCACTGCTTAGGATAATCAACTCTTGCCTACGCTTTAATCACTTCCCGACCGGCTGGAAGACAGCCAATGCAATTTTTATACGCAAGCCACATTCGTGTGATTATGATCCAACCTCCTACCGACCCATTAGTCTGTTGTCCATTCCAGGCAAAATCCTCGAAGCTACAATTCTGTCACGCATTGAATCTGAAGCGAAATCCCTTAATGTCCTCCCCTGCGAACAGTTCGGCTTCCGCAGGGCTCACTCCTCCGTACACCAGTTCCTCCGTGTCACCGAATTCATACACGAGGGCATGGAGACGAAAACGGGTACGGGTATTGTCTTCCTAGACGTTGCCAAAGCCTTCGATAAGGTTTGGCACGAAGGACTGCTGTACAAACTCTTCTCAGCCGGATTCCGCGACTCCACAATCCGCATAATTGACAGTTACCTCTCCGAACGTTCTTTTCGCGCCAAAATTGTCTCCATCCTTTCAAATATCCGTCCCATATCCGCTGGTGTCCCCCAAGGATCCATTCTCGCTCCTATATTATTTTCCATATACACCAGCGATATTCCCAAATCCGATCATCCTTCTGATTCGATCGCTCTCTACGCGGACGACACCGCCATAATGTCGCAGTCGACCGATGTGAACTTGATTTGCAGGCGCTTGCAATCTCAATTAGACTTGCTAAGCGTCTGGAACTCTAAGTGGAGAATCACGGTAAATGCCAAAAAGAGCGCGGCGGTGCTGTTCGCCTTAGGGTTATCGAAGAAGAAAAAATCCCATCAAATTCCTCTCACCCTCCCATCAGGAACCATCCCGTGGGTCAAGCAGACCAAATACCTCGGAGCAATTTTCGACTCAAGACTCACCTGGGCTCCGCACATTGACAGTGTCACCAAAAAAGCTCGCGGAGCCTTAGCCGCCTTAAAGCCCATCCTGTGTATTAAGTGCAAGTTGTCCATCAGGAACAAATTGCTCGTATACAAATCCCTCATACGTCCCATCATGACCTACGCCTCTCCAGTCTGGGGATACCGGCAGAGCGACAATCGCAAATTAAAAACAGTACAAAGCATTGCAATAAGACGAGCGTTTGGAGCTCCCTGGTATCTCCGGAACTCCCAACTTCAATACGAAGCAAACATCCCTCCCATCAAAGATCACATTGAGTACCTTTCTACCAGTTTCTTTGATTCCCTAAAAAAGGTACCTAATCCCATCATAAATTCCCTATTTTCCTACTCGAGCAGCTTGAATCGCCGCCCGAAGGCGATACTTGGTCTTAAAATCACAAGGAACATTCGCAGATTCCGATACCCAAAAAAGGGTATCGGTTAGTCCAGGGGTCGGCAACCTTTTGAGTCGGAAGAGCCAAAAATTACAATTTACAAATTTCAAAGTGTTTAAATAGCCACAAAAAAATTTCTTGCCAACAAAAAAAACACTTTCAATAGCGCAAACTGGGAGCTAATCGTTGGAGCCCTGGAGGAAAAAAATGAAATTCCACAGTATGCACTCGACCTCATAAGCGATTATTTCAAAGACCGATATGTCCATCACAATGAAACGGACCTGACGAGAAGACTGGAGATGGGCGTCCCGCAGGGGTCCGTTCTGGGACCAACCCTCTGGGACGTACTCTACAACAGTGTTCTAAACATGGCACTACCTGCAGGAGCAGAACTCATTGCCTTCGCGGACGACGTCGCGCTTCTGGTGACGGCTCAATATCCATAGGAAGTGGAGGCGACAGGCAACAAAGCCCTCGCCAGAATTCGAGCGTGGATGCGAGATAATCGCCTGCAGCTGGCGGCCGAGAAAACGGAGGCAATGATATGCAGCAGACGGAGAAGACCGAGGGTCGAGCAGCTTGTTATTGGAGGACACGAGGTGGAATACAGCAAAACGCTGAGATACCTCGGGATCCTCATGGATAACAAGCTGACCTTTAGCAAACACATGGAAGAAACATCAGAGAAGGTGCAAAAGTTTGGAAGGCTCATGCCCAACGTTGGAAGGCCAAAGCCGTGCAGAAGACGTACCATAAACGAGGTAATACACTCGATCCTTTTGTACGGAACCCCGATATGGCACGAGACGCTCAGACGCGACACCAATAGAAAGAAGCTCGCTAGGGTCCAGCGACAAGGAGCGCTCCGAATCACCGCAGCTCCGAGACAGTGTCGCTGTGCTTGTGATTGCTGGAATGCCCCCGCTGGACCTCCAAGCAAAGAAGAGGACCTTGGACTACGAATATCCTAAAAATCGCAACGAACATGACCAGAAACTGAGGGAAGCCTGGCAACAGTGATGGGATCAGTTCAGCAAGAGAAGGTGGACCCATCGACTTATCCCGGTCATACGTCGGTGGAGGGCCGGGGGACACGGTGAAACAACCTACCGCTTGACTCAGGTGCTCACTGGGCACGGATGCTTCGGTGCGTATCTGAAGCGGATTGAAAAAGAACCATCCGCAACGTGCCACCACTGCCGAGCGGAGGTCGACGGTGTAGAGCACACCATCATTGGCTGTGAGGCTTGGGCACTCCAGAGAAAACTACTGAAACGAGCACTCGGGGTAGCCAAACTCAACGTCAGTCCACAGCATGATAGGAAGCAAGAAGAACTGGAACCTTTGGCGCAACTACGTAGAAGAGATTCTGAGCGCCAAAGAGGGCAGTGAGAGAGAGAGACGCAGAGCGCCTCTCAAACACTAGAATAGGGCCAATCTAAGGCCAGACTACCTGACCTCCTGAAGCAATGTGTAAAACAATACCAGGGAGCAGAGAAGGACAAGGGAGGGTTTTAGTGGGCAGGAACGAGTTAATCGTTAATCTCACACTACCCAGAATGGGTATCTTGCGAAGATTCCCCTCCCACGGAAAAAAATAAAAAAATATAATCACTTATTATTTAAGTAAAAAATTAAAACAATTTAAAATTTACTTACAACACTAACTTGTACTTCAATAACAAATAATTGAGCAAACAAATTCAATGGGAGCGATGGTTTTGCATGGTTATTCAAGTAGAAAATTTCGTTATTTGCGTATGGAACTAAAGAGCCGCAGCTTCACATCCAAAGAGTCGCATGTGGCTCGCGAGCCGCAGGTTGCCGACCCCTGGGTTAGTCTATACTACGTATCTAAATTCCGAAATAATTTTATCTTGTAATCTTTTATAATTTTATCTTGTAATCTTTTATTATCTTTACACATTTATTATTTTTAACATTATTTTTATATATTCTTTAGATGCATATTTTATTTGTTTAATATTTCATTTGTATATTTTGTTTTGTATAACCTTTAAGATTCTATATTATATAGCTTTTATCATATAACAATTATGGTCATTAATGACCAACCATGTAAATTCAGGGAGGCATTGGCCCTAAGGTCACAACCTCCAAAAATAATAAATAAAAAAATAAATAAATAAAACAATTTATTTTGCAGATAGTTATATTACATACACTTCGTGGATAACCGAAAGACAGGTGGCTCTTCTTTTTCTTAATAGGATGCAAAACGTTTCCATAATCAGCGTCTGTAAAGCGCCTCAATTCAATTGCCAAGATGTACGATATTCATATTGTTTGTTTAATATATTATGATTCAATCTATAAATCAAATAATATGATAATATTTTTAGATTTATATTGAACGAGCCCAAGATGGCATGTGGTCCACGCTTGGCGGTAATAGGGACAGTTCTATAAATTCACCGCCTTTTATTTTTGGACATAGCGGAAACGCTCTACTTGTCTTGCTATCGGTACGCGATGGAGATGCGGGCAGCTATACACATGTGGGATATTTAGAAGTGCCTTCAGCCACGTCGAGTGGCACAGTAGGTGGAGCAGGAGTGCGTCCTGTTACAATGGGACGTTTTGAAGTGACACGATTGGTATCATGGGACGAAGACAATGGATACATGTGAGCTTTCGTTAAACAAATTAAATTGTAAGATCAAAATTTTAATTATTATATCATTAAATATATGAATTGTTTGATTTTTAGATATTTCATCGCGACGCCTGAAAAAAAACCAGGTCAGAGACATTTGTATAGGATAAAACTTCACAAAGAGGGCTCCAATAAAAAATCACAAGACGACTCCAATGACAATTGGCAATCTTCAAATTATAAATATTTCAGTCAAATGGAGAGCCAAGACGGAGTATGGTCCGATATGAATATGATGCAGTGCCTCACTTGTCCAAACGAATCGGGACGTTCCCAAGATTTCCTCACGACTGACGAACAATCGGCAAACATCGACACAACAAAAGCAACATACACATTCGATACGTCAGTATCCGTCGAAAATCCAGAAGAAATGATTCAAAACACAACGGAACCCTCCATAAAATCTCTCAATAATAAAACCATGCAAAACAGCACCCACAACATCAACATCACAAACAAGACGTTCACCTTTTCAAACTTCGGCAGACACAAAAACGGAGTATTCTACTTTAACGAAACGGTCCCTAACAACTGTCTTTACAATAACGTCATATTCAGCACCAATAATAGATACTACGTACAGGTAAATAGAGCTCAATTAAACCCGAATAGAAAATAATCGATATTCGACACAAACCTTATTCTTTCTTCTTAAAGGAATGCTTAGGACCGGAATCTCCATCCGTGTATCTCGCAGAAACGATGACGAATTTCCGCGTGGCCATCTTGCACGCAGGCGGACAACTCCGAGACAGAGTCTCCGGACTTGCCGCACCACAAATCAAAACATTTCAGGTCGAAATACAGGACGGATATCATGCTCAAGTCAGATTATATTTGCCGCCGGGATTGAAAGAATACGAAGAGATGCCATTCCCGCTAGTGCTCCAAATGTACATACGATTCATGAGCGTTTCTCATTAAATTGGGCAATTTTCTGGAAAAATGATACAGAGGACTGTTGGGGTCCCGGGATTGGGATTTTCAATATTTTAAGAAATTACCTTGATGAATTTGATCAAAAATTACGTCCATTTGTTCAATATAAAAAATCACTCGAAGGCCAAATAATTTTATTTATTCGATAAAAGATAAAGATACGATTCAAAAATAGATAAATAAAACACTAAAAAATTCAAATATTATTTTGAAAATATGCCCCCGAAGTAACATTAACATTAGACATTAGTGTTTCGTCATTTAGTCTGGATCTGATTTTGGAAGTCAGACAACTTGCTGCTGAAAATGCACGCTCAGCCTCCACACTCGTTGGAGGCATCGTCATCAGATATTTGAATGCTAGTTCGAGTTAATGTCCGCCCCATTTACGTATAACACCATCAATTTGACTGATAAAATTGCTTTCTGGTGAGACACGGACTAAAATTTGCAAAATTCACGATTTCCTAACAAAATATTTATTTCCGTCACTGCAGATGAATTCTTATATACTATAATACTTTTATGCGATTCGTGATTATATTACGGAGGAATGCAAAAATTCTGAACCTCGTATCTATTATATTTCATATCAATATTCCCATTATTAAAGTCGAGGTGTAGTAAATACATCACCGGTAGGGAAAGGTTAGGTTAGGTTAGCTCACTGAATCCACGTGTCGACCCGAGCTCGAGAAAAAAAATCGGCCCTTAGCGACACACGTATTAACTTACTAGCAACACAGATCGACGTAAGTCGATCATTTTCGTGAAGCTATGAAGATCTAGCTGTCCCCGAGAGGACATCTCCCGCTCCATTTGGTGCTTGGGAGTTAACGCGTGCCCATTATATTAAAATGGGCAAAAATAAAATAAATTGATTGTACTGCCATTGCAGTACAAATCGGATATACGATTGTAATTAAGATTCGAAATTAAATGATTCTATAACTACTGGCTCTAGCAGATAGTGAGGCCATCTGTTTTTTATACCGCGATGTTACTATGGGCGGGTGCTATAGTAGCCGCCAACTTCACATTTGGCTCCAAAACTTCGACAAAAGGAGTTGAAGGCGCTGAAGGCGCGGGGACAGGCTACCAAATCTCTGTGTCCTACAGGTCCGAGATGCGGACCCTGGATACGGCGCAGGAGTTCCTCTCTCTCGGTCGCCATGCCGACACACATCCATAGGATATGGTCTGCGTCCATGTTTGGCTGGTTACATGGACACACCGGCTTATCAACTAGACCCCGTTTCTGCAAGTGGGCATTGAAGGGACCACGCCCGGTCAAGAACTGGGATGTGAAATGATTCGGAAGGAACCAGCGATACCGAAACCTCTGCGATATCGAACCAAGGAACAGGGAGAGTCTACGGCCGTTCCTGGAGGCAGCCCATCTACTCTCCCAGGCTTCAAATGCGGCCCCGAGAGTTCATTTTTCCAGAGCGACGTTGTCCATCTGGCAGTGTTCTTCCACGCTGAGCTGCACGTCACCTACAAATAACTCCGATCTTGCCTTTTTTAGGTATCTTGCGGCATGAACCTGCAGTTGTAGATCCAGAGGAAGTACGCCCGCAAGCACCGGTAAACAGTCCGTAGAGACCGTCCGGTAGGCGCCGGTAATACGTAGGAGCGGAGCACGTTGCTCAGAGTTCAGTTTCGTCCTTACAGTTTTGTAAATCCCGTTCTTGCCTAGTCTGTTGATCCATGCTCCCGCTCCATATGTAGCAATGCTTACATATAGAGCAAAATAGGCCGAACGTAATTTCTCGCCAGTGATACCCCAGTCAGCACCTCCCAACCGAGAGATTTTTCCGAAAACACCCGCGGCACGAGCCGTAGCGTCGACAATGTGTTTCCCGAACTTGCAGCGCTCGGATATAGTTATCCCTAGATAGGTCACGTTATCGACAAATTTGATGCTAGTGTTTCCCAAACGTATCAGGGGCGGCCGGTTTTTTAGGGTCCCCTTAAGTAATAGTCCTGTGGACTTGCCGGGAGCAAAACTCAATCTGTTATCCTTACACCATTCCGTTAGCAATCTAGTTGCCTCGTTGCCTTTACTTTCAACCTCTCTTCTCGAGTCTCCGCAAACGGTTAGTGTAAGGTCATCCGCGTAGGCGACTAGGTAAGACTAGACTATGGCCTTCAGCAGGCAATACTTACTCTCAGTGCGAACTCTACTAGAAATTTTATTATTGGCACCGACACTAATGCGCGATCCGCCTTGTGGGGTCCGATAGAGGGAAAGGTTACTATAAAAATTTGAAAAACATACATGTACTGTATATATGTATACATAGATTAGACAGTCACTGCTCCTATGCGTCGCCTAAGTTCGCCAATTAGTAATTACGCCACTGTTTCCAAGCGTCCAGATTTCGTCGGGAATGTCTCGATTTAGTAGCCTTCATCGTGTTGGTGAGGTGTACGATTTCTGTTAGATGAAAATTTCAATCCCGGGATTTTCGGGATTACGTTTTCTAATCCCGGGATTCTTAAGTACCTAAAACTGTCTTAAGGAATACCTAAAGTTATTGCCCAGTTTACTGATAAATGCCCTCATACATTATATTATTTAATAAATGTCGATTTTATACGAGCTTATATTTACAGCGATGGTTCACCGGGCTCACAGCTGGTGTCGGAAAAATTCAAGATAGATTGGGCTTGGTATCTTGCAAGCACCAAGAATTTTATCGTTGCTCAAATTGACGGTCGAGGTTCAGGATTTCAGGTATATTAAAATACATATTCAACGTTGATTGTTTAAATTTAAATAAATACGTTTTAACAATATTGTATTGCAGGGGGACAATTTAAGAAAGGAGATTTATCACCGTCTCGGTACGGTCGAAGTGGAAGATCAAGTAGCTGTACTGACGTACGTCGAAATAGTCTAATTTACGATATATTAATGTTCAGACAGCGAGTAATCGACGATTGCAATTTCAGATATCTGCGCGATAGTTTAAAAATAATCGATGGTAGTCGTATATGTGTTTGGGGAAAAGGCTACGGTGCTCACGTAGTCGGAATGATGACCGCTCAAGATTTTGCTAATCTTACCCGATGCTCCGTAGCGATTGCTCCCATAGTTACTTGGGCTTATCACAGTATGTTTGTTGATGTATTTGTTTTATTACATCGGAATTTTTTGTTTAAAAATGGTATTTTTCAGACACATTCTTCACTGAACGATATTTGGGTTCGGGATCACCGGCTGGAAATTATAGAGGCTACGAAATTGCCGATTTGGCTCGCAGGGCTGGGAATTTTGCAGGGCGAGCCCTGCTTTTGGCTACCGCCACCAGCGATATGACTGCTCCGGCACAACATTCCTTAGCATTTGCTCGAGCGCTCATTCACCAAGGAGTCATTTTCAGACATCAAGTACTCTATGATTGAATTATAAAATCTAAATATAATTACATGCACTTCAAATACATTTATTGCATTTATTCCGCAGGTGTATCCCGATGAAGATCATGAATTCACCGGATCGCTAAATCATCTTTACACCAATATAGAATCATTTTTTGATGACTGCTTCGGTCCGATGGAAATAAATGACTGGGATCTGGGAGGAAGTTTCTTTACCTTCAAACAATAAATACATTTCAACATAATACGCTACCTATCCTCACTGTTTATGGATCATTTGACCGTCCATAATCTAAATAAATTTAATACGTACGTAGACAATTATTTACATACTGTATGACAAAATATAATTGAGCTGATTTCTCGGCGGAGTATCAATATGAAAATAAAGCAAAATATCTATAAAAAATCAATTGATTTTTGGAAATCTAAACATAGTCTTCTTAAACATAATACGAGAGAAAGTGATTCTTATTATAAAGTCAAAATTTGGTATAAAATCATATAAATGGTCATGCAAATGTAACGCCAAGATGTGTACCAAATGTAATTTTTTGTAGGCGTAAACATCTTTTGGCAGGCTTACAACATCTAAAAAGATGTCACATGTAAACATTATACCGTGCCGACATCCAGACGATGCATTTGGATGACCTTTATAAATGATGAATTATTTATTTTTTATAGTCGACTCAATTTCCCAAATAATTGATATTAAATTAAACCGTACTAGTATCGAAATGTGGCCTATTTAAACAATATCAACTTAAATTGGTAGATAATTGAATAACCGACAGCAATGTTCCGTTATTCTCACGCATTTATAGCTCTAGAACACAAAAACGAGTAGTTCTAGACATTTTCAAAAATACAGACACACTAAACGATAGAAAAACACGTTAAGGCGTCTTCTCACTTTAGGCGCCTCAAAAATATTTTCACGATTTTTTTTCGAGGATTTTCGCTAAAAATTATGATATAAAATGGATCTTATGTTATAAACACATCTTTCAAGTAAATGAAAAAAAAATATTTTTATTTTTTTGAACAATTACTATAATAAAACAGTACCATCGAAAAATCCGTGTAGAAATATTATGTTCGTGGCTTGTTGATGGTATCTCCGAGATGGGTCATTTGAAACAAAAAAAAATAAAACAGTTTTAGATTCAGTATATCAGTGGCTATAGCGCATATCATCAGATTTTTGATATTCGCGAAAACAACAAAATGGCGCACGTTTTACGAAAAAGTAAAAAAAAAAACGCGTTTTTTTTTGCAGTTTTTTGTAAAAAAAAATTACTTAAAATCAAAATTTCAAAAATCTGATGATATGCGCTATAGCCATAACTATGAAGAATATGTCATTCAAATTTCATGACAATCGGCCGGATAGTTTCCGAAATTTCATCAACAAGCCACCGAAAAACCTTGTTTTGAGATAAACGCGTTTAAAGTTTTGGTTGCAGAAAAACTGCCCAGACACAGACTGCTGAAACACTCGTTGTTGTTTTGGGTATTTCCACCGAAGATCTTCATAAATCGGTTTCAAAACTTCGCGAACATCTTCAGCTAGAGCAGGAGGATGTTTAAAAATTTCTATCTGATTGTTTTTCACCACTTTCTTGTACTTGCACCATGAGTCTGAACAATACGTATGCAACCGGGTGCTCTCAGATAGTCACCTAAAGGTCGCCCAAAAATGTAGTTAGACTCGTCCGATCTTTATGAAATTTCGATATAACATTTTTGAAGATATGTACTTTCAAAATTTAAAATAAAATAAAAATCGATTTTTTTAAATTTGTAAAGTGAGAAGACGCCTTAAACGGATATCATTTTATATTTTCAATATGCAGTATTTTCAGCATAAAATCAAATAGGATTTCAATGATACAAACCATCTTAAATTAACGACCGGACCATGAAAAAAGAATTTATATATCGTTCAAAATATGGCACCAATTTAAATATTTAGCGAAAATAAAGAACCCTCGATCGAATAACAAAATAACGTTCTTTGAGGGCGGTGAATTTATTAGCGTTTTAAAAATCAAATTACATATCTATTTATTAAAAATGGATTGCAAATGTCTATAGAACTGACGTGTGATTTATATATCTTAAGAATTAACGCGTATAGAGCTCGTTACGAATACTGCCCGCGTGAAAAACCGATTTATTTATTTTTATATCATCGATATATCCATGATGGCATACATTTTGGTATGTACTAAGTCGTGCTTTAGGTGTTAATTATAATTTACTTTGATCAAATTCGAGGCACGTCCAGAAAGGGCACTCGACTTTGTGGATATGCCTCGTATTACGGGACTATATTAAATATGTATTTATTATTTTTATCATACTGACATGGATAGATTTTTTGTATAATCACATAAAGATTGTAAATAACAAATATATTCTCAAAACACTTTCATTAAAACTATAAAGAATAAAATTATTTTTAAATGCAATCAGTTCTTATCATGTCGGTTGATATATAAAAATGTGCACGATGAAGACTTTGATATTATTTTTTTTATAATTCTAGTATTAAATCTTTGCTTTATTCGAACAAATCTCTTTCGTCTAAATTTAAACTATAAATAATGAAATAATTCATCAATTTTAGGGGTATTATTTGAGAATTTCCCAAGTAAAAAATGGTCAAACAATATAATTTCTAGATGGAATCATTCATGTATGTATATATTTTTGCTTGTATAAATTATTAAATAAATGTGCCTATTTATATGAATGTACTTTATGTATATTAAATCTAAATGTGTATGCGCTGACCAGATTGCAAACTGAACGGTTAACGATGCCGCCACGGAAATAACAAGCATACCTTTAATGACGACACTTGTATAAAAAAAAAGACAACACTATAAATTTTCTTTGTAGGTAATCTATTATTTTCGTTTCAATGGGCCGATTCCATCGTTCAAAGGTTGTAAATAAATTTTAAAAAAAGACGAGCGATGTAATTAAGGCAAAAACGTGTGGAAATTATCATTTGTTAATATGTGATTAAGTCAGTGCAAAAATAATGCTTATGAATAATATAATAAGTGTATATTTATATATATATATATTATATACATGTATATGTATATTATACACATATGATATACTAATGTTAAATGTACAGGTTTTCTGAATTTGAATGTTATCCATGCGGGCGTCTTACAAACGCGCTGTTATTTTAATTGTTAGATAGTTTTGACAATTTAAAAGAAATATGTAAATCAATAGTAAACCCGTCATACGTTTTCACGATCGATATGATTCGTCTGCACAAAATTTAATATGATAAAAACATATTTTTAGCGCAATCGTTGCTTACAGATGTAACATTCATTTTCAGTTACCTGTATATCATTTACATATATTATTTCTCTGTGTTATTGCATTGTTAAAATTTCTGGTATCTAGAAAAAATAAATTATGAAGATGTTTTCAATGTTCATGCAGTATTTTATTACTAAACCAGTCCTTCCCAAATTGATCTTTGAATCGTTAATGGCCTTTGCAGTTGATGTAGGTATTTAAAAGTAGCAGGTAAAAGGAAGAATGGGCTTCATCTACCAACGACAGAAACATTATTTCACAAGAGAAAGATTTAAACAATAAACTAAACTTCATAAAACATGTAAACTCAACTTGATTTTTGCTTATTCTACTTTTATCAAGCAGAAAATCCCAACATATTGAAAGATTTTAAATGAAATTACTTCCAGTCATTTGGAAATCAAATAAAAAAGTCTGGATTCACCCTTCATTTTGTGCCGGCTGTTAAGCGATATTGTGAAGATTAAAATGTATCTTAAACAATGCTCCAGAATACCCAAAATCTGCACAATTTATAGACGAAAAGCAATGTGTACAGCACATGGACCAAATAGAAATATCTACATTTAAGCAATATTAAACGAGAAATAATGAATCGGGTTATCAAGACAACTGAAAATGAAAGTTATAAACAATATTGGAGACTCGTGGGCTGAAATAAAAGAGTCGAAAATGCTTCCTGGAAACAATTATGAACAAAAATGATGAGTAATTTTATAGATTCTGAAGAAACTCTGGAAAATATCACAGATGAAATAGTTAGCCTGACGAATGAATTAAACTTGGACGTCGACAACGAAGATATTGGTAGAATTTCACTCAATACCGCTGTCAAATTATTTCTTCTTTAAGTGCAGTGCATTCCAAGTGCGCCGGCAACCAGCAGCTGAAGCTCGATTTTGTACTGGTATTGAGTCCGTATCATTGCTGCAAGCTCTACAGTCATGACGTCGATCTTCCCCTGGATTTTTAACTGTAAAAATGTATATTATTGCGCATGAAAAGCCTCAAGTACCTCGACATTTATCTTACGTTCCGTCCAGAAGTCTTCAACATTCTTCTGTAGAACCACATCTCAAAAGTTTCCAAACTCTTAAGCATGGTATGAGTCCAAGTGTCCATTCCATACGGAAGAATGCTGAACACATAGCAGCATAGCAGTCTCGGTCAGTGTTTTGGAAAATTCTCTAAAATGCACTATTTTTCCCATTTTTATTTTTTCATTTTAGTTTGTAAGATTCTTTTTCATTTTAACAATTTCAAAAATATACTGAAAGAAGAATACTATTTTGATTATAAGTATTTGTTTATTTACTCTAGGTACAAGAAACGAATATAAGGAAATATACAAATAGTTTAAGAATTTATTTCAACGTAATATTGAAATATCTCAACGTTATACCAGTGCCGAAATATCATAAAATTTGCAATATTCTTATATATAATTTTAACAAATTATAAAGTAAATCACAAATAGATGAAATCTCTATTTTATCAACAAATATAATGGTATCATTCCCAATACAATTTAATAAGATTTTTATTAGACTATCATATTTTTAAAATCAACAATAAAATTTATTCACATCATAAATGTTGTTAGAAATTTCAAAATCAACAAATAGTAATATTTTTAATAAATTGACTAACTTTAGTGTCTGTATCTGAGGGTACTTGACATTTGACACATGTCACCGTTATGACTTTTTGTTTATGTTGTAATAATATGACATCAAGCATCGAATTAATGACCATAGCCGTAAAACGTCAAAAATAAAAGGCGGACGTTTTTATAACGATCGTTTTTTATAAAATTAGAAAATATAAAATTACGAACTTATTCATTTCAATATTATTAACGCCACAAAAATAATAAACGGATTTTAAATTGAATATTTAAATTTTAAAAGTCTTGACTTTGAATTGCAACTAAATATTTCCAATTATCAATGTTCAATAAGAAACTATTATTTTAATAAATTTGGGAATTTGAAAAAAAATATTAGACAATTTTGAAGTAAATATAAAAACTTTTTTATGGGGAAAATTAAAATTAAAAAATAATAATTTATCTCTTTTTGCTTCACTTTCCATTAATATTTTTGATGCTTTTAAATTTGATTTTTTTAATACATTAAACATGTAGTTAAGGCTTCATTATCGCAAAAAATTATCATTTAAGCTTAATAAAAAAACATAGCTTATTACTTTCATTTGCCTATAGATTATTGTAACTCATATATAAATTATTCAAGCTACATATATATAGTATATGAAAAAGTTTATCAATTATTTATATCGTGTTTTTACATATCATACATATATTTAAAATTATTTTCGAATGACATGCTTTGACCTATTAAAACTTAAAATTAACAATGACGTTTATTTTTTAAAAATTCAATAAACACTCGCATAAAAGCAATAAGTAAGGAGTCTAAAAGAAAACTTTTGTTTTACACAAATTCTAATAAATATGTAAAAGGGGATTAGGATGAAAGTCCCAATTGGGGAATGTTTTTAAATAAAATTTTATTGAGAAACTTTACAAAACTTTATTAATTTAATTAAAATATACAACTAGCACCAGCTTTTAAATTAGTATGTAGTTGTTTAAAAAAAAATGTATTCTTAAAATGAGTGAAAGCATACTAATCCCTTAACAATGAAACAAGGATAGTTTGATGAAGTTTGGAAAGAATCAGGGATAGAGAGAGAATCTTGCAGTAATGAGATTGTGAATGAGTGACAGAGAGGAAGAGAGTATGTTGCGTATATCATACGATTGTATAGATCGTTAACTCAAATTTATCGATTAATAATGATATGTGATCGATTTCAAGTGTATTGTTCATGGTGTAAAGCAGGGCCGTAACTAGGGTATGATGCGCCCGTGGCAAGAATCTAAATTGCGCCCCCCCCCCCTTCCATTTTTTCTATTAATCTGAAAACGATTTATTTTATTTTTAATATATGCAGGAGAAAATAAAAAAATATTCTCGACAAATTTTACCCCAAAAAAGAAATTTATTTATAATAAAACCTTATAACTTAAGCCTATCCGGAGTTACTCTCGGAGCGATATTCAGACCTAGTCCCGGAGCGATATTCAGAGCTAGTCCCGGAGCGATATTCGGAGCTAGTCCCGGAGCGATATTCGGAGCTAGTCCCGGAGCGATAATCAGACCTAGTCCCGGAGCGATATTCAGAGCTAGTCCCGGAGCGATATTCGGAGCTAGTCCCGGAGCGATATTCGGAGCTAGTCCCGGAGCGATAATCAGACCTAGTCCCGGAGCGATATTCAGAGCTAGTCCCGGAGCGATATTTGGAGCTAGTCCCGGAGCGATATTCAGACCTAGTCCCGGAGCGATATTCAGACCTAGTCCCGGAGCGATATTCAGATCTAGTCCCGGAGCGATATTCAGAGCTAGTCCCGGAGCGATATTCAGAGCTAGTCCCGGAGCGATATTCGGAGCTAGTCCCGGAGCGATATTCGGAGCTAGTCCCGGAGCGATATTCGGAGCTAGTCCCGGAGCGATATTCGGAGCTAGTTCCGGAGCGATATTCGGAACTAGTCCCGGATCGATATTCGGAGCTAGTCCCGGAGCGATAATCAGACCTAGTCCCGGAACGATATTCAGAGCTACTCCCGGAGTGATATTCAGACCTAGTCACGGAGCGATATTCGGAGCTAGTTCCGGAGCGATATTCGGAACTAGTCCCGGAGCGATATTCGGAGCTAGTCCCGGAGCGATATTCGGAGCTAGTCCCGGAGCGATATTCAGATCTAGTCCCGGAGCGATATTCGGAGCTAGTCATGGAGCGATATCCGGAGCTAGTTTCGTATGGACGAAAATTTTCAGAGTCATTACTCTTATTAATTATTTTATTATTATCTTATTAATTAATTAATTTCAGAGTCATGAGTCCCATTGGAATGAGAAGTATGTATGTACTTGTTTTCAACTTGTTTTTATTGTGCCAGAGAATCCTGTTCAGAGAATTCAATTTGAAATGCTGCGAAGGCGATATGCAGACTTATTTGGCGCAATAAGCATGTATTATCTGCAAGCGAAGACGCAGGGGAACTCCATGCAAGATACCGAAAATGACTCTTTGCGACTGCTATGTCAATTAACGCGTTAATGCATTTAGAGTAGAATGGAAATAAATTTTGAAGAAGAGTGTGTAGAAATAACTGAAGAAAAATCTGTGTAATGCTTTTTAATATTGAATAAAATTCCAATAATTTTAATACATCCATTATTTTAATTTTATATTCCTTAAAACCGAAAACCGGTGGAAACCGGTTTCGTTTGAAAAACAAAAACCGTAAACCGGTTCGGTTTTTGTATAAGTCCTAATGATGGCCCATCCTGATTACGTGCTTTTCCATGAATGTTTTTCCCGTTTTTTCCATTTTGCCTGCTATCTGCTTTATTTCGATCTCTCTCTTCGTCCATCTCTCATCCTTTATTCTTGCGATATGTTTCGCCCAGCTCTATTTAAATTGTTTGATTCTGAGAATGACGTTTGAGTTTTCGTTAATTTCCTTATGTGTTCACTTCTTATCTGGTGTTTTTAAGATATGCCCAGCATGCTTCTTTCCATCGCCCTTTGTGCGGATCGTATTTTTTGATGTGATCTTGTGGTCATTTTCCATGTTTCGCGTCCGTATATGAGTACCGGTAATATGGTCTGGTTGAAGATTGAAATAAAAAGTCAAAAGTAATATTATTGTGATGACTTTACTTTATTCTTTGGCATTAAGACTTCGAGGTCGTCGCTTACTATTGCGTGCTGTAATTAAGTGCTATAATTACATCATAGTAACCTCTTATGATCTTATGATTCAACCGTTTTCATCTCGTGGATGTTCCGATGCGAGCAGAAAGTTTACAACTTGGATACGATTATTTTCAATAGCACATTGCAAAGGAGTCCACGAAGCTGTCGCGTGTACATCAGCTTCATATTGCAATAAAGTCTTAACTGCTTCGAAATGGCCTTTTTTAGAAGCTACTGTCAAAGGTGTGTGATTGTCTTTGCGGATAGCGTTTATATTCGAACCATTTTCAATTAATCTTCTAATGATTTCAAAGTGACCCTTAGAAGCTGCACGATGTAAAGGGGTCTCATCGTATCTATCGCGATCATCGAGAGGATGTCCTGACGAGAGCAGCAAGTCCACAATTTGGAGATGATTTTCTTGCGCTGCGCAATGCAAAGGTGTCCGTGATGCTGTTGCGTGTACGTCTGCTTCATATTGCAATAAAGTTTTAACTGCTTCGAAATGGCCATGTTTAGAAGCTATTGTCAAAGGTGTGTTATTGTATAGGTCCATAGCGTTTATATTCGAACCATTTTCAATTAATCTTCTAATGATATCAGAATTACCTTTAGAAGCTGCATAATATAAAGGGGTCTGATCGTATTTATCGCGATCATCGAGAGGATGTCCCGACGCGAGCAACAAGTCCACAATTTGAAGATGATTATTTTGCGCTGCGAAATGCAAAGGGGTCCTCGAAGCTGCCCCATGTACATCAGCCCCATATTGCAATAAAGTTTTAACCGCTTCGAAACGGCCGTTTTTAGAAGCTATTGTCAAAGGCGTCTGATTGTCTTTACGGATAGCGTTTATATTCGAACCATTTTCAATTAGTCTTCTAATGATGTCAGAGTGACCCTTAGAAGCTGCACGATGTAAAGGGGTCTCATCGTATTGATCGCGATCATTGAGAGGATGTCCCGACGAGAGCAACAAGTCCACAATTTGAAGATGATTTTTTTGCGCTGCGCAATGCAAAGGAGTCCACGAAGCTGTTGCGTGCACATCAGCTTCATATTGCAATAATGTTTTAACTGCTTCTAAATGGCCATAAAAGGATGCCAGTATCAAAGGTGTGTATTTGTTTTTATTGATAACGTTTATATTTGAACCCTTTTCAATTAATATTCTAATGAAGTCAGAGTGACCCTTGGAAGCTGCAAAATGTAAAGGGGTCTCATCATCTTCATTGCGATCATCAAGAGAATTCCCTGAAGAAAGCAGTATGTCCACAATTTCGAAATGATTATTTTCAACAGCGAAATGCAAAGGACTCCTGGATGCTGTTATGTGTATATCAGCTTCATTTTGCAATAACGCCTGAATTGCCTCAGAATGGCCGTAAAAACACGCTAACCTTAAAGGGGTAGCTTTGTTTTTGTTGATAGCGTCAATATTTGAACCCTTTTCAAGTAATCTTTTAATAATATCTGGGTGACCCTCCATAGATGCCCAATGTAAGGGAGTTCGATCGTTTTCGTCAACATCATCAACAGGATGTCCTGACGAGAGCAACAAGTCCACAACTTGAAGATGATTTTTTTGCGCTGCGCGATGTAAAGGAGTCCCTGATGATGTTGCATGCATGTTAGCTTTATATTGCAATAATAATCGAACTACTTCCAAATGGCCATACAAAGATGCCAATGTCAAAGGTGTATTGTTGTATTTATTGATAGCGTTAATATTTGAACCATTTTCTATTAATCTTCTTAAAATCATAAGGTTATCGTTCTTAGCTGCCCAATGTAAAGGCGTCGCGTCGTCTTCGTCGCGATCATCAAGAGGATGTCCCGACGAGAGCAACAAGTCCACAATTTGAAGATGATTTTTTTGCGCTGCGCAATGCAAAGGGGTCCACGAAGCTGTCGCGTGTACATCAGCTCCATATTGCAATAAAGTCTTAACTGCTTCGAAATGGCCTTTTTTAGAAGCTATTGTCAAAGGCGTCTGATTGTCTTTACGGATAGCGTTTATATTCGAACCATTTTCAATCAATCTTCTAATGATGTCAAAGTGACCCTTAGAAGCTGCACGATGTAAAGGGGTCTCATCGTATTTATCGCGATCATCGAGAGGATGTCCTGACGAGAGCAGCAAGTCCACAACTTGGAGATGATTTTCTTGTGCTGCCCAGTGCAAAGGAGTCCACGAAGTTGTTGCGTGTACATCAGCTTCATATTGCAATAAAGTTTTAACTACTTCGAAATGGCCATTTTTAGAAGCTATTGTCAAAGGCGTCTGATTGTCTTTACGGATAGCGTTTATATTCGAACCATTTTCAATTAATCTTCTAATGATATCAGAATTACCTTTAGAAGCTGCATAATATAAAGGGGTCTGATCGTATTTATCGCGATCATCGAGAGGATGTCCCGACGCGAGCAACAAGTCCACAATTTGAAGATGATTATTTTGCGCTGCGAAATGCAAAGGGGTCCTCGAAGCTACCCCATGCACATCAGCTCCATATTGCAATAAAGTTTTAACCGCTTCGAAACGGCCATGTTTAGAAGCTATTGTCAAAGGCGTCTGATTGTCTTTACGGATAACGTTTATATTCGAACCATTTTCAATTAATCTTCTAATGATGTCAGAGTGACCCTTAGAAGCTGCACGATGTAAAGGGGTCTCGTCGTATTTATCGCGATCATCGAGAGGATGTCCTGACGAAAGCAGCAAGTCAACAATTAGGAGATTATTTTTATCCGCTGCGCAATGCAAAGGAGTCCACGAAGCTGTCGCGTGTACATCAGCTTCACATTGCAATAATGTTTTAACTGCTTCGAATTGGCTATTTCTAGAGGCTATTGTCAGAGGCGTGTGATTGTCTTTGCGAATAGCGTTTATATTCGAACCCTTTTCAATTAATCTTCTAATGATGTCAGAGTGACCCTTGGAAGCTGCAAGATGTAAAGGCGTCGAGTTGTCTTTGTCGCGATCATCGAGAGGATGTCCTGACGAGAGCAACAAATCCACAACTTGAAGATGATTTTCTTGTGCTGCGCAATGCAAAGGTGTCCGTGATGCTGTTGCGTGCACATCAGCTCCATATTGCAATAAAGTTTTAACTGCTTCGAAATGGCCATGTAATGAAGCTTCTAGCAGGGGTGTTCTATTGTTTTTGTCGATAGCGTTTATATTCGAACCCTTTTCAATTAATCCTCTAATGATTTCGGAGTGGCCGTCCTTAGCTGCCCGATGTAAAAGCGTTTGATCTGTTCTATCACGATCACCATGTGATCGTCCAGATGAAGCAGGCACGTCCATAACTAACTGGTATTATCGTTTATCACCGTTATATTATATATATTTTATATATATATATATATATATATATATACCAGCACACGAAATGTTTTCGATGAAACTGTATTGTTTGCCTGTAGCTGCCTTTATATACGGTTAATAATGCTAATCTTATCTCCAATTTAACTTTATATATCTTACTTTTAACATTGATTGTGTCGTCTGGCGTTTTGTTATTCTCCCTTGACTGTTCTGGAGTAGCGTCATTAGCGGAGTATCACCCCTCCTTTGCAAAATCTACTCCTTCAGAAGTAAACTGGCAGGCTTGCACGGTAACCCTGCCCTTTTATTTTCGAAACACATGAATAGGTAAAAATAGCTGAACAACCATGCAACCAAGATGCCATACAAGTTGAACACTAAGAAATATTCCAAAGAAATGAAGGAATATTGTGTGCTATCAACAGTGTTAAGGTTCATTTATTGAGCCTGGTTCATTATCAAGCTTGTTACTAGGGAATCCAATCCCGAGCCAAAATTTCGATCCCGGGATATCGGGATTTCATTAGACAATCCCGGGACCAGTCCCGGGATCCCGGGATTGGGATTTTCAATATTTTAAGAAATTACCTTGATGAATTTGATCAAAAATTACTAATAAGTCCATTTGTTCAATATAAAAAATCACTTGAAGGCCAAATAATTTTATTTATTTAAGAAAAGATAAAAATACAATTCAAAAATAGATAAATAAAACACTAAAAATTTCAAATATTAGTCGCCAGACTGTCATAATGATAGTCTTTTTTTTTTTTTTTTTTTTTTTTCAAAGGAGGGGAATCTTCAAGAAGATACCTCCTTCTGAGGTAGTGTGAGGTTTGACTAAGCATTGGTAATGCGTCTCGCTAGTATTTGACTGAGCATCGCCAGACTCACTAAACCCCTCCTCCGGTTCCGCCGCCACCCGGCTACCGCGAAGTATTGCTCTAGGGTGGCGGTATGTGTCCCTCTAGGGCCTCGTGTTAACGTGAATTCTTCACGGTTCTTCTATTCTTGATATATCTCTGCTGGGTTTTCTCGCTCATGGGTTGAGAAGGAGGAGGATGCTTCGGTGCGTGTCCGACGTCTCAGTCGTTCAGCATCCTCCTTCTGCAGCATAACGCTCGCGACGTATCTGGACAACGCGTTCCATGCCCTGGCATTGGTTAGCATCGTAGGGACCATGTTGCTGGGAGTGAGTCATAATTATAGTCTGTAAACGCGCCAGAACATAACTATTATGCCAACTATGCCAGAAGGCGGTAACGCATAATGGTCTGGTGAAGTGAAGCGCGGCCGCGGAGATGGAGAACGATGCGGCAGAGAAAGGAAGACAGTTGCTTTTAAAGCGACATCTTATATCTCTCTTCAGGTGCAATGTGTTATTTTAACAGCGCCATCTCTTGTGGCCCTGTGGAGACATTGCACCTGCTTAGCGACGGATCGCTTCTTGCGCGCGCACCGTTGCCGGTGGGGTAGTGACGCGCAGAAAGCGAGACATTAGCCTGAACTGTTTTATAAAATCATCTCATATTTGTGTTTTATCTTTTTCATGTGCGTAAATTCTCATAATTAAATTATTTATACAAATTGCGAGTGAGCAAGCACGTTATAAAAAACGTGCGAAAAATAAAGAGATATGTACGTTTAATCCATTGATCCACATATAATTGAAAAACAAAGATATTATCATGGATTATCAGCAGTTGGTGATTAATCTTACATATAGGATAAAACTGAAAAAACAAAATTCCTTAACTGATGATTCACGAATAGACTTGTTTTTGTAAGATGGATTACTGGCGCTCCATAAATATTCTTCAACGTCATTATCACGACACAACATTTAAATATAGGGGTTGACTTTCAAACATTTATATCAATTCGGCTACGGGTTTCTCTCCAGGTAAAATAATGATTTTTACGGTGTTCAGTTCTATTCATTTCTAAAATTATTTAATAAAGTTCATCCTGCATGTATAGCGTGAGCGATTAACCATCTCCACATATAGCGCTGTTAACAGCGATATCTTACATCTCTTCAGGTGCAATGTGTTATTTTAACATCACCATCTCTTGTGGCCCTGCGGAGACATTGCACCTGCATACCGACCGATCGCTTCTTGCGCGTGCATCGTTGCCAGTTGGGTAGTGACGCGCAGGAGGCGGGAGTCGGGAGAGTCGTCGGTTAGCCTTGACTGCAGGAGGCTGTCTCTCCTGCAGCCAGATCTCTCTCTATCTGTAGTGTGGAATAAATATTTATTTAAAGAAGAGAGTCTTTTCATTCGACGCGTCTATTCCAATCCATTCGTCCAGCAACATCACAGCCGGATAGAAGAATGGACCCGTGTGTCAGCGCGGCCATCCCGACTAGCACATGGGGGCGGGGAGCCGCCCGGGAACCCTCGAGAGCGCCCCCGCCTCAACGTTACACTTACGTTACATCACACTTCTGACACCAGTGTAACGTTGAGGCAGAGGCGCTTTCGGGGGCAGAGGTTCATTTTAATCGAACCAATTTCCTGCGCTGCTGTATGGTCCTTTCCGGGTTAACCCGGACTAGCCACACAAATAGTGTCTTCCACTGATCCTTTGGCCCCACGAGAAACGCTACGCGCGAAGCGTCCAGGCGCCCACCCCCTCCAGAGAAGACAAGGTTTCCGTGGGAACGACCAGCTTCAGACCATATGCACCCGAAGGTGCGATGGAGGAGGAAGGACTATGGTTATGCTAAATTCAAGGGATTTACTTCGGCGGGTTCACTACTACCACAAGTCCAACCTCAGTTTGAAGGGGGCTGCAGCAGATGACGGACTGCAGAAGCTACCCCTTCCCCATGGTACTCATATCGGTTCAGTCATTCTTAGTACCTAGCCACGGAGACGAGTCGCCGTTCGAACAGCCTAAAACCGTTATCCCCTGTTGCCTAGACCAGGGGTGGCCAACCCGCGGCCCGCGGGCTGCATGCGGCCCGCCTTGAATATTTTTCCAGCCCGCAAAATTTATTCCACTTTTACAAAATATATTTTTTCACTTCAAAAAAATGTCTATAGTGTATCTAAATCTAAAATGGGGATATATAATTTTATATGCGGCCCGCGGAGCTATGATGCATTTCCAAAGTGGCCCGCAAGATCATTTGAGTTGGCCACCCCTGGCCTAGACTGTTGAAAATAGTGGTGAGCCTTTGACACAGTCTCCACCCATTACTGAGCGGCTGTTCCACACAAACCTTTAGGGGTACGCAGCACAGGGTGACGTGCGTTCCCATATCATGTTAGTTGAGCTACCCCAGCTGCGTTTGATGAGCAAACCAACGAAACTACTTTTGCGCACCTCCACATCATTACCCCAGGAGTTTGACCGTTGCCAATGGGTGTAGGGTTGCCCTCCCTCCCCCTGGAGTTTTAAAGATGAGCATCGTGGAGTCTTACACCCACCTAGAAGTATGCTTGTTGCACTGTGTTTATATTTTGCGTATTTTCTTGTAATTGTATTTGCTGGTGCCGGATTCTATTAGGTTGTCCCATAAGTGTCTTTCGCAAATGAACACAGATCTTATCATAGCCATGGTTGAAGAAAACCCGTGATATACTGTTCGCGAAATAGCGAACAAGTTAGAAATTCCACGAACATCCGTCCATAATGATCTGACAAAATTGGGCTACAACAATCGTTCAGATGTGTGGCTTCCTCATGAACTGACTGACTCAAATAAACTTCAGCGCATTTCAACATGCGATCTTCTTCTCCAACGACATAATAGCCAACCTTTTTTGAAGAGACTTATCACTGGAGATGAAATTTGTATACTCTATGAGAATATCCAACGTAAACGGTCTTGGACCAAGGCTACAGAAGCTTTAACTGTAGTTAAACCTGGCCTACATCCAAAAAAAGTTTTGCTATGCATTTGGTAGGACTGGAAGGGGGTAGTTTATTATGAGCTACTTCAGCAAGATGAAACGATCAATTCAACGAAATATTTTCTAGTTACTAGACAACTCAAAGGATTCTATTACAATTATTTAGAGTTATTCTGATGTTTTTATTTTTTGAAACATCTGAGCAATTGCTCTAGGATAGATGAATTTCTCATTTCACGAAAAATCACCCATTTATTCTCTTCCTGGATTTTTTCCGTACAAGTTATATTTCCACACTTGTACAATATTATAAAAACTTCACTACTCAGAGATTGAACAGAACAGATCCAGCAGAAAAGTTCTGCACCTTTTCAATATATTTGCAATAGATGATTCCAGATTCCAGATTACATCAAAAATATGGTTGGGGTGGACACTGCCGACTAATTTGCTACATCTTACTGCTTTATGCGAAAAAAAATTGAAATGGTGAAGAAAATTGTTTTTGTATGGAGATTTTTAAAAATTGAAGTAAAAAGGTTTCCTAATATCGTAAACCATTTTTATTTAGCTAATATACCATTTTTTCCCAATGTATTATACCAGAAATATAATTTTAAACAAATTCACTAAAAATCGCTTGGAGTACAAAGGGTAATATAAGTACATACGTACTAATATAGCAACTACGATATAGATAATCGTTTAAAAATCCTATACACATGATCGATCACCAAATTCTGATTACCCATTATGATGTCAATGCTTATTTTAATTCCCCAGATTATAGATTAACGTATATCAGCAATGTATCACGTTATTTTCGCATGTTTTTATATAACGCGCTTTTCAAAAATCTTGCTCAATCGCGATTAGTATAAAATATTTTAATAGGAGTTTAAGCTAATAGAAAATATAAAACACAAATATGAGAGGATTTAGTAAAACAATTTAATAAAATGTCACACAAGCAAAAAGGCTTGTTATCGGGACGATTATTAAGCTGTCCATGGACGCCTATAAGCTACTGGATGTGATGCAATCATTAAAAATAATGATAATTTCATCACTTGCCCATAAACCCCGGGGCAGCAACAAGGGGGTGGTAAAGGAGGCACCCGACACTGATTGACTCTGCCCATTTTTATAATATATGCTTTCCTATTTTCTTCTTTGTCGCTTAAACATTGGGCCGACCCAGCCGGCATAAGCCCGCTATAAAATAAAGAGAACAATATTTTCGACCGATCGTAAAATTTCAACAACCCACCCGGTCAGTCTTCTTCAGACAACTTCGTTTTGCAATGAGAGTTCGTAATCGTTCTGTAGACATGTTCGGGTATGGCGGCGCTCATTCGTCATGTCAGCGGTCGAAAAAGCGGACCAGTTAGACACACAGACCTTGTGGTCACTCTGTCCTCTGTTAGGGCTTTTTGCGGTATTTTCTAAGATCCGTACGATCACGGAAACCCCCTGCGAGTAATCGACAATTGCAATTTCAGATATCTAAGCGATAGTTTAAAAATAATAGATGATAGTCGCGTTTGTGTTTGAGGGAAAGGCTACGGTGCTCACACCAATGCTCCGTAACGATTGCTCCTATAGTTACTTGGGCTTATCACAGTATGTTCGTTGATCTATTTGTTTTATTCCATTAGAATGTTTTGTTTAAAAATGGTATTTTTCTATCTGGGTTCGGAATCACGGGCAGCGGAGGTAACAAAATTGTCGATTTGGCTCGCAGGACTGAGAATTTTGCAGGACGAGCTCTGCTTTTGGCTACTGCCACCGGCGATTTGACTGCTCCGGCACAACATTCCTTAACATTTTCTCGAGCACTTATTCACCAAGGAGTCATTTTCAGACATCAAGTATGCTTCAACCTGTTATAAATGTTTGAAAGTGAACCCCTATATTTTAATGTTGTATCGTGATAATGACGATGAAGAATATTTATGGAGCGCCAGTAATCCATCTTACAAAAACAAGTATATTCGTGAATCATCAGTTAAGGAATTTTGTTTTTTCAGTTTTATCTTATATGTAAGATTAATCAGCAACTGCTGATAATCCATGATAATATCTTTGTTTTTCAATTATATGTGGATCAATAGCTTAACGAACATATCTGCTTATTTTTCGCACGTTTTTTATAACGTGCTTGCCCACTCGCAAATTGTATAAATATTTTAATGATGAGAATGTACGCATATGAAAAGGGTAAAACACAAATATTTAAAATAGTGTAAAAATAAATAAACAAATCAATCATTCATGTTTTCTAAAAGCGAGTACCCGCCAAGCAAAGCAATGCCTTGGAGCTAAATTCACACATAACAAATCAATCAATAGCGAAAAATAACTAAAAAGATTCAACACGATATGAGATGCTATCATTGCCTGAAAAATATATTAGGGAAGAAATCAGTACCGATGAAAACGAACTTTAACATTTAAAAAACATTAACAATTTACAGTTCGGGTGTTCCGCACTAAGCTTCGCCTAAAGTGCGGGAGATTTGGTAAGAAATTCACGAAACTCTACTTCCTTCGTAAAATTAATATAATTCTTAAACCAGTTAATAGATTCAAAGGAAATTTTAATGGTGCCTACAAAAGAGCTGACTGCATTAATATATTTAAATAAAACAGTGGTTTTCAATATGTGGTACGTGTCTCAGCGTGATGATATTCAAAAAATGACTTTTTGATATGAATTATACGTAAAGCCACAGTTATCCACAAACAAACCGTAAGGACAACATTCAGTTAGTTTATCATTCTATATAAAAATATATTTGAATTGGGTATTTTAACACTGAAAATTGGCGTGCCTATAATTCTTCTGCGAAACATAAATCCACCACGATATGTAGCAACGGTCCCTAAGGTTTTTAATAAGAAAAAAATGATAAATAATATCATAGGAGCTACAGTTTAAATTGAAAATTTTCAAGAAGAAGAGGTTGTGTCTCAATGATTCCGATTGATATGCTATTCGAATTGAAACGTATGCAGTTACCGGTGCGAGCACCAACAAATAATAGAAACACACAGGGTATGCGTGCATGCTTCTCACATGGACAGCTGTATATGGACTGCTCACGCCCAAATAATTTATTACCAGACGGTACGCATCATACGGAAAAAATATTGTGAATCTAAAAGCACTTCATTAGCACGGCATAAGCATAATCTTTGGGACGAATATAACATCAATATGGGGATCCTCTGGCCCGAGCTGTGTGATTGATCCCCCTATTCGGGACCATGCCAGCCAAGTGCAAAGTGCACAGCATGCAAAGTGCACAGCATGGTGCAAAACCATGAAATTAAAATTCCATGTCTGCAAGGACACGCTTATTCTCCACTTATTGCGATCACTTGCGCTCTGAGCGCGGGGGGAAGCTAGCTAAAGATTCTAATTTCACTTTAAGATTATTAGGCTAGGATAAATATATATAGATGAAAACTGCTTAAAAATTAAATAGATTAAAATAATTGTATAAATATATGTTGTATAGGGTAGGGAAGAGTTTTGAATCATGGTCACAGAGCATGGTCGGATCGGTCCATGAACGGATCTCCGCATGGACACTCCGAAATTGTTCAAAGCCCAAACCTAACAAACGAGGCTCTAAATCACCCGTGTCCTGTGAGGAACTGAAACGTCCAGTGATCCGGGATGATCCAACGGCGGCCGACGACCGACACAGACCACCTCTGCATCACCTAAATAAAGCCGCTTCCTTGACGTGACGACGGAGATCGCCGAGTGCGTTTGAGGCATCCGCCTCTATCTGGATTTCTCTGAATCTCTGGGGCGAGAGAAAATATAGAATGTCTCCCGTCCAACAAAAAAAACAAAGTGAAAAACGAAATTCAGAGAGCTTACAGGATCAAATGCTCAGTTTGCATTATACGGTACATTGAACAAACCAATAGATGCCAACTGCCACCCACGGGGTGACAGAGCTTTAGAACGCAGTTTTGCAATTGGATTACAAATCCGCAGTACTTGAAAATGTCAAGAAAGATCATCATATCAATTTGGATGGTACAAAAACCATAGCAATCGTCGAAAATTTCGACATCAGAATTGCAAGAGAAGCGATAAAAATCGAAAAACGAAGAAACTCCACACTCAACAAACGAGACGACGGTACTAGCATCGAAAACTAAAGCACCAATAACCAAGAAAAAAACCTGAAAATTCAAAATGCATAGCTCAACATCGCACATTGGCAGCACTGGACGGAGGATGCTCACAAGAAGCATCACCAAGGCGCCGGCAGTTATTCCGCGTCCGTGAGTCCGACAGGAGACTCGAAATATCGGAAAGATATATATTTGAAATCTTAATGTACCTCTCAATTAAGCGCGAACGTATACTCGTTTTTCAGTGTAATTAAAATACATAAAATCATTCCAATAAACTTTTTTTTTAAAATAGCTGATGTAGTTATAAATTTGAAGATTCAGATTATCCATGCTCTTCCTTCCCATCATTAGCCCGAATTTGACCAAAAGTCTCGTTTGGGACGTTTGCTAAAAAGCAATGTGAATTGTTTAGATTAAAATTGTCAAGTGTATCTGATTCAGACAACTGATCTGACGAATTTAATTATATAAGTACAATATAGTGATCATGACGAAGATAATCTTATTAAATTTAATTAAACCGATTTATTTGTAAATGTACTTTGTCTCCTTGATAAGAATACCTGTGTATCTTCTTAAGCCTGTGTTATTCGATTCAGATTGATTAAATCGCGTGCTTCCTAATGAAATTTGGTATTGAATATCAAATATTAAGATGGCAACGACTACTTTGTCACGTACGCCAATTTCCTAATAAAGGTTAATTTAATAAAAATGTGACAAAATAGCGATTGTGATAAGGATAATCTTTAAAGTGTAATTAAATTTTGATAACGAAAATAAAGTATTTACTGATAAAATCTTTATTGTTTTCAATTCTACGTAAACAATATACGTATATGTATGATTTTTTGAGATTTATGCGAGTCATGTTTATAAGATTTTAATTTTCATAACGTTTTTGGTCGCGATTTAAAGTTTTTTAAAAGGCAAAATTATAATTAAATTTGTATCTTTGTGAGACAGTATTATTTTCGACCTATTGTAAAATTTAAACGACCCACCCGATCAGTCTTCTTCGGATAACTTCGTTTTGTAATGAGAGTCCATAATCGTTTTATAGACATGTTCGTGCATTCGTCAAGTCAGCGGTCAGAAAAGCGGACCGGTTGAACACGTAGACCTTGTGGACACTCCATCCTCTTTTGCGGTATTTTCTAAGATCTGTACGATCACGGAAGCCCCTCAGAGGTTAATTTATATAGGTGACTTGCGCCAAATGAGGTCACGAACGAGTCTAGACTTCCTCTTACCCATAAAAACTATATATTTATGTATCTTACTAATGTATGCTCCTTTTTTGCTCACAGTTGGTGTCGAAATTTTCTAGATAGATTGGGCTTGGTATCTTGCAAGTACCAAGAATTTTAATGTTGCTCAAATTGTCTGTTGAGGTTCAGGATTTCAGGTATAATAATATACATATTTGACGTTAATTATATGAATTTAAAAAATATGACGTTTTAACAATATTCTGCTCCGTAGCGATTGCTCCTATAGTCACTTGGGCTTATCACAGTATGTTCGTTGATGTATTTGTTTTATTCCATTAGAATGTTTTGTTTAAAAATGGTATTTTTCAGACACATTCTTTACTGAACGATATCTGATTTCGGGATCACTGCCAGCGGAGGTAACAAAATTGCCGATTTGGTTCGCAGGACCGAGAATTTTGCAGGGCGGCCCTGCTTTTGTCTACTGCCAACTATTCTATTATATATATGCTATTGCTAAAATTGCTTCCAGTCATATAGAAATCAAATTAAAAAGGTCTGGATTCACCTTTCATTTTATGCCGGCTAGTAAGCGATATTGTTAAGATAAAAATGTATCTTAAACAATGCTCCAGAATACCCAAAATCTGCACAATTTATAGACGAAAAGCAATGTGTACAGCACATGGACCAAATAGAGATTCAGTGATACATTGATTTCTTTCTGTGCCTTGTCGGCACCCTCAACGCCAGGGGACCACCTCCCCGCACTCTCCTCGCGCCGTACATTCGTACGCACTGACGAAACGCCGACTACACATATATAAAATTCGTGAGTGACACCGAAAAACATTGTTTTTATGAAATCTGCACAAAAACTGGAACATCTCCACCGCATCACTTGAGATGAACCGCAACAAGGATAATAACGCAAGTAAGATCATAATAATCCAAGCTTCCAAGGTAAGTGAATTAACAAATACTCGGACACATCTACTTTCTACTATCACATAAACGTGGGAACACTGGGATCAAAGTGCTTCGACTGCTCCCATAATACAATCTTGACTATGAAACTATTTGACCTGTTGAACCTGATTATTGGAGATTACTTGATACCTGACTTTAAGCTATTTGTTCCAGCTAGGTCTATTTTTTCCAGTTTGCTCCTAGTCTGACCAATTAAATATTATTTGATTGTGCCCGGTAGGCACTAAACGCCGAAGTTCGAATACTTTGATGCGACAAAATTACCCCTTGCTAACACAATTTGACTAATACTTTTTGCGGCCTAACCACATTTGACTACTCCTAGCTATTATGCTTATACGATTTTATGTATTTTAACTATTGGCCACTTGACTAGTACCTTTCTATAGAATACAGGAACAAGAAGAACACCAAGGAGACGGCCTCGAGGAGACGCATATGAAGAACCTCACTTTGCAACGTAAACAACATTGTCTTCCGTTGACTTCTATATCGTTTTATAATCGCCGAACTGAGAGGGGCAACCTGAAATAATGGCGAAAGCACTCAGTCTCGAATTCGCTCGGGTAAGTTGTACGGTGACGGGGAGACACCCTCAGATGGTGTAGGAGCGAATCCGAGATGCACTTAAGCGTCACGTCTGTCTTCACCCTACCCCGGCAACGCCCTAGGGGGGACTGGACTCCTTTCACTCCAGAAAGCCCTTTCCAGTAGTAAACCTCCCACACTCCCTATCGAGACGTTCGCGAAAGCGTTCGTCAATACGTTCACTCAGGATACCCGTTGGGTGAGCGTTCGAAATAAAACTCAGTGGTAATGCTACCTTCAATATCGAGCGAATGAGGAGGTGAATGTATGACACAGACGAGATGGATGTAACCCCTTCCTGTGAATGGATATTGAAGATGCCCATAGCTCTGCAGTGGACTGTCAGTGGCTGCACTATGATGATATGAGAAATAATTAATCGGGTTATCAAGACAACTGAAAATTAAAGTAATAAACAATATTGGAGACTCATGGGCTGAAATAAAAGAGCCGACAATGCTTCCTGGAAACAATTATGTCCAAAAATGATGAGTAATTTTATAGATTCTGAAGAAACTCCAGGGGGTGATTACTGGGCATCTCGAATCCCTTAAAAACGAACTTCAGCGTTACTTCCCTGCGCTGGAAGAAGAAGAAACTATATTGACACGAAATCCATTTTCTGCTTCCCTTAATTTACATAATGAATTACAAGATGAGTTCTTGAATTTGTGGAATGATTCCTCGGTACGTAACTTGTTCACTGAAAAATTACTCAAACAATTCTGTTATGTCTCGTTCACATGTAGCGTAAAATGTCAGGAATGATAAAACTAAAGGCAGAAAAGTAGTGACCGCACGTTAATTCGGGACTGTTTTTTGACTAGGGCTGCCAACTCTATCCCGCCGTGACATAGAACACTTTAAAATAAATCTACAGGCAGGACCTTTCCAAATAAAATGGGAATAAATAGTATTTAGAATTTTACATACTGCGTAAAAGTGAAACTACGTATTTCAAGAGTCAAGAAAGTCCCTTAAAATACACGGTAATGGTAATTGGTAACTGGTAATTTCTTTAGGTTTCTTTAGAGCATCCACGGCCTTCATCCGGGATATGGTCGAGACGTTTTTGGTCAGCGTCAGATCTAACGTGGAGGGACGTCTGTTGACCGACGGATAGTATGTGAAGCGTTGTGGAAAATGGATGTCAATGTTGTTGTCCAGTGAAAATGCTTGTAGAAGCGAGCCCTGCCGGTTTCCCCGTGGACAGTTCCACTGGATATGCTTGGCATTGAAATCACCCGAGACCAAGACTCTGTCGCTCATACTGAACAACCCCGAAAGTTCATCTGAAAGCAGGTCCAGCTGAGGGGGGTTGTAAGCGGCTACTATAATATATTTTTTGTTACTCAAAACTAACTGGATAGCAACAGTTTCGAGATTAGCAGAGACAGGAGTTCGGACTGGGAAATGGTCAATTTCGTTTTTTATAAGGATAGCTACACCACCGCCGACTCTGTGTAATCTGTCGGAGCGGTGGCATGTAAAACCAGGGATTAGAAAAGGGATATCTGGCTTAAGATACGTTTCCGTAATCAGAGCAACGTCAATTTTTAGGTGACGGATCACCACAGATAGTTCATCAATTTTGCTCCTTAACCCGTGAGCGTTCCAATTTAATATTTTTAATGAGTTAGAGGTGAATTTAATTAAGGAGGTCGTCCAAATGCTCTATAAGGCAGATGGCCATGTCCATTTTGATTTTGCACAAACTTAGTTTTGCACCAATGTCACGTAGTGTGCACACCATCTTCATCATGTCTGACAATGGGAGAAGACTCTCTCCATTGGTGAATGTCGATGTCGTCTTTGTCTTCGGATGTTGGGGCGAGGACTGCGGGGTGGCCCAGACGGGGGGCGCAGTAATTGGTGGACTGGTCGTCTTCAGGTTTGGGAAGTCTTTATCTGAGAGAACAGGGGCAGCTTTTTTGAAAACGTGTGCCTCTCTAGCGGATAGTTTTTCAACAACATTTTGCGGGATCTTTCTTTTTGAATTCACTCTCTTTAGGTAGTCCACTCTTTTGGGACACTCTCTATCGCAGGCGGCGTGAGCTCCTCCACAGCCACAGCACTTGGGAACAATTTGTTTCCCTACGAGAGGACAAGCACTGGAGGCGTGAGGTTGATCGCAACGTACGCATCTCTCGGCGCGGAAGCAGTTCTTCGCTGCGTGGCCAAACTCTTGGCATCTAAAGCAATGTGTTATCTGCCTCGACGATTTTTTGTATTTATTAATTGACACTCTGCAATGGCAGAGGTATCTTATGTTTTTAATGGATTTAATATCCGTTCCGTGCGGAAAATGGACAATATACAGCCGCGTTGTCCTGTCGGTGGCATTTTTCATGACCGACACTCTGTTCGGTCGTATTCCATGGAGCGAGAGATCTTCGGCGATGTTTTCGGGCTCCATTTCCGGGAGGCCGTGGATGACAGATTTAACTTCCCTCTCTGACTCTGGAGTGAAGGTATGATGAGCCCTGTTGATACCTTCTTTTAAATATATAGAAAACACTCGTCAGCTCCAATCATCGAGGTGCACAAACGACATCAGTACTATTGACTTACGATTACCTGCCGGAATTCAGCTTTAATACGTAAAATTGATGAATTTTCAATCGAAATTAAATCTTTAATTAAAGCATTATTTTAAGCTAGGTGTGAACGAGGCATAAGATTAGGAAAACAGATAAATTAAAGATAAGATTAGCATTATTAGTCTTATATAAAGAACAGTTCCACGCAAATAATACAGTTTTGTCGAAAAAGAGTCGTGTGCCAGTGTACATAATACTACGATAGTAAACAATAATATCACTTCATTATGGAGGCGCTTGCTTCATCTGGACAATCTCATGGTGAACCCGATGAAGACGATACGACTCCCTTACATAGGGCAGCCAAGAACGGTCAATCTGACATCATTAGAATATTAATTGAAAAGGGTTCGAATATAAACGCCATCAACAAAAACAATCACACACCTTTGACACTGGCATCCTTTCACGGCCATTTAGAAGCAGTTAAAACTTTATTGCAATGTGAAGCTGATGTGCATGCAACAGCTTCGTGGACTCCTTTGCATTGCGCAGCGCAAAATAATCATCTCCAAATTGTGGACTTGCTGCTCTCGTCAGAACATCCTCTTGATGATCGTGATGAAAACGATACGACGCCTTTACATAGGGCAGCCAAGAACGGTCACACTGACGTCATTAGAAGATTAATTGACAAGGGTGCAAATATAAACGCCATCCACAAAAACAATCACACACCTTTGACACTGGCATCCTTTCACGGCCATTTAGAAGCAGTTAAAACTTTATTGCAATGTGAAGCTGATGTGCATGCAACAGCTTTGTGGACTCCTTTGCATTGCGCAGCGCAAAATAATCATCTCCAAATAGTGAACTTGCTGCTCTCGTCAGGACATCCTCTTGATGATCGCGATGAAGACGATGCGACGCCTTTACATAGGGCAGCCAAGAACGGTCACTCTGACATCATTAGAAGATTAATTGAAAAGGGTGCGAATATAAATGCTATCGCCAAAAACATATACACACCTTTGATAATAGCATCCTGTCGTGGTCATTTTGAAGCAGTGGAAACTTTATTGCAATATGAAGCTGATTTGCATGCAACAGTTTTGAGGACTCCATTGCATTGCGCAGCACAAATTAATCATCTCCAAATTGTAGACTTGCTCCTCTCGTCAGGACATCCTCTTGATGATCGCAATGAAGACGATATGACGCCCTTACATATTGCAGCTCTGAACGGTCACACTGACATCATTAGAAGATTAATTGAAAAGGGTGCGAATATAAACGCTATCGCCAAAAACATATTCACACCTTTGATACTGGCATCCTTTTATGGCTATTTTGAAGCAGTGAAAATTTTATTGCAATATGTGGCTGATGTACACGCAACATCTTCGTGGACTTCATTGCATTGCGCTGTTGAAAATAATCATCTCCAAATTGTGGACTTGCTGCTCTCGTCAAAACATCCTGTTGATGATCACGATGAAAACGATGCGACGCCTTTACATTTGGCAGCTAAGAACGGTCACATTGTCGTCATTAGAAAATTAATAGAAAAGGGTGCGAGTATAAACGCCATCCGTAAAGACAATCACACACCTTTGACAATAGCTTCTCAAAATGGCCATTTTGAAGCAGTTAAAACTTTATTGCAATATGGAGCTGATTTACACGCAACAGCTTCAAAAACTCCATTGCATTGCGCAGCGCAAAAGAATCATCTCCAAATTGTGGACTTGCTGCTCTCGTCAGGACATCCTGTTGATGATCGCGATGAAAACGATGCGACGCCTTTACATATTGCAGCTGAGATGGGTCACTCTGACATCATTAGAAGATTAATTGACAAGGGTGCAAATATAAACGCTATCGCCAAAAACAATGACACACCTTTGATACGAGCATCCTTTCATGGCCATTTCGAAGCAGTGGAAACCTTATTGCAATATGTAACTGATTTACATGCAACAGCTTCAAGTACTCCATTGCATTGTGCAGCGCAAAATAATCACATCCGAATATTGAACTTGCTGCTCGCGTCAGGACATTCTGTTGATGATCGCGATAAAGACGATGCGACGCCTTTACATAGGGCAGCTAAGAACGGTCACTCTGACATCATTAGAAGGTTAATTAAAAATGGTGCGAATATATACGCTATCGACAAAAACAAATATACCCCCTTGATGCTGGCTTCTTTTAATGGCCGTTTCGAAGCAATTAAAACCTTATGGCAATATGAAGCTGATGTGCACGCAAAAGCTTTGTGGTCTCCTTTGCATTGCGCTGTCGAAAATAATAATTTCCAAATTGTGGACTCGCTGATTTCCTCAGGACATCCTGTTGATGATCGCGATGAAGACGATGCGACGCCCTTACATATTGCAGCTGTGAACGGTCACACTGACATCATTAGAAGATTAATTGAAAAGGGTGCGAATATAAACGCTATCGCCAAAAACAATCACACACCTTTGACACTGGCATCCTTTCACGGCCATTTAGAAGCAGTTAAAGCTTTATTGCAGTGTGAAGCTGATGTACACGCAACAGCTTTGTGTACTCCTTTGCATTGCGCAGCACAGCAAAATCGTTTCCAAATAGTGGACTTGCTGCTCTCGTCAGGACATCCTCTTGATGATCGCGATGAAGACGATGCGACGCCTTTACATAGGGCAGCCATGAACGGTCACTCTGACATCATTAGAAGATTAATTGACAAAGGTGCGAATATAAACGCTATCGACCAAAACAATGACACACCTTTCACACTTGCATCCTTTTATGGCCGTTTTGAAAGCGTTAAAACTTTGTGGCAATGTGGAGTTGATGTGCATGCAACATCTTCGTGGACTTCATTGCATTGCGCTGTTGAAAATAATCATCTCCAAATTGTGGACTTGCTGCTCTCGTCAGGACATCCTCTTGATGATCGCGATGAAGACGATGCGACGCCTTTACATAGGGCAGCCAAGAACGGTCACTCTGACATCATTAGAATATTAATTGACAAGGGTGCGAATATAAACCCTATCGACGAAAAAAAACACACACCTCTAACAGCAGCTTCTAAAAATGGCCATTTCGAAGCAGTTAAAACTTTATTGCAATATGGAGCTGATTTACACGCAACAGCTTCGTGGACTCCTTTGCATTACGCAACGCAAAATAATCATCTCCAAATAGTGAATTTGCTGCTTTCGTCAGGACATCCTCTTGATGATCGCGATGAAAACGAAGCGACGCCTTTACATAGGGCAGCTAAGAACGGTCATTCCGACATCGTTAATAGATTAATTGAAAAGGGTTCGAATATAAATGCTATCGACAAAAACAATCACACTCCATTAACAGCAGCTTCTTCAAATGGTCATTTCGAAGCAGTTAAAGTATTATTGCAATATGAAGCTGATATGCACGCAATATCTTCGGGGACTCCTTTGCATTGGGCAGCACAAGAAAATCATCTCCAAGTTGTGGACTTGCTGCTCTCGTCAGGACATCCTCTTGATGATCGCGATGATGACGATGCGACGCCTTTGCATTGGGCAGCTAAGACGGGTCACCCTGACATAATTAGAAGGTTAATTGAAAAGGATTCAAATATTAACGCTCTCAACAAATACAACAATACACCTTTGACACTGGCATCCTTGTATGGCAATTTGGAGGCAGTTCGATTGTTATTGCAATATAATGCAAACATACATGCAACAGAATCAGGATCCCCTTTACATCGCGCAGCGCAAAAAAATCATCTAGAAGTTGTGGACTTGCTGCTCTCGTCAGGACATCCTGTTGATGATGTTGACGAAAACGACCGAACGCCTTTACATTGGGCATCTATGGAGGGTCACCCAGACATCATAAAGAGACTACTTGAGAAGGGTTCGAATATTAACGCAATCTGTAAAAACGGCATTACCCCTTTATCGTTGGCGTGTTTGTATGGCCATTTTAGGGCCCTTCAAGCATTAATGCAAGATGAAGATGATGTGCACATAACATCTGGGACTCCGTTACATTTCGCTGTTGAAAATAATCATTTCCAAATTGTGGACTTGTTGTTATCGTCAGGAGAACCTCTTGAAGATCGAGATGAAGACGATGCGACCCCTTTACATAAGGCAGCTAAGAACGGTCACACTGTCATCATTAGAAAATTAATAGAAAAGGGTGCGAATATAAACCCCATCCGCAAAGACAATCACACACCTTTAACACTGGCATCTTTTTATGGCCATTTGGAAGCAGTGGAAACTTTATTGCAATATGGAGCTGATATGCACGCAACAGCTTCGAGAACTCCATTGCATTGCGCAGCGCAAGAGAATCATCTCCAAATTGTGGACTTGCTGCTCTCGTCAGGACATCATCTTGATGATCACGATGAAGACGATGCGACGCCTTTACATAAGGCAGCTAAAAACGGTCACTCTGACATCATTAGAATATTAATTGACAAGGGTTCGAATAAAAACGCTATTGAAAAAAATAATCACACGCCTTTGACAACAGCTTCCCAAAATGGTCATTTGGAAGCAGTGGAAACTTTATTGCAATATGGAGCTGATGTAAACGCAACAGCTTTCTGGACTCCTTTAGATTGCGCTGTTGAAAATAATCATCTCCAAGTTGTGGACCTGCTGCTTTCGTTAGGGGTTATTTTTGATAATCGCAATAAATACGATACGATGCCTTTACATTGGGCAGCTTCTCACGGTCATTCTGACATAATTAAGAGATTAATTGAAATTGATTCAAACATAAATGCTATCGACAAATACAACAATACACCATTGATAACAGCTTCAGAAAAAGGTCATTTCGAAATAGTTAAAACTTTACTGCAATATGGAGCTGATATGCATGCAACAGCTTCGAGAACTCCGTTGCATTGCGCAGCGCAAGAGAATTATCTCCAAATTGTGGACTTGCTGCTCTCGTCAGGACATCCTCTTGATGATCGAGATGAAAAGGATGCGACGCCTTTACATAGGGCAGCTAGAAACGGTCACTGTGACATCATAAGAAGATTAATTGAAAAGGGTGCATTTATAAACGCTATCGACAAAGACAATGACACACCTCTGACAACAGCTTCTAAAAATGGCCATTTCGAAGCAGTTAAAACTTTATTAAAATATGGAGCTGATGTACACACAACGACTTCAAGGACCACTTTGCATTGGGCAGCGAAAAAGAATCATCTCCAAATTGTGGACTTGCTGCTCTCGGCAGGACATCCTCTTGATGATCGCGATGAAGACGATGCAACGCCTTTACATTGGGCAGCCAAGAACGGTCACTCTGACATCATTAGAATATTAATTAAAAAGGGTGCGATTATAAACGCTATCGACAAATACAATGGGACACCTTTGATACTGGCATCATTTTATGGCCATTTAGAAGCAGTGGAAACTTTATTGCAATATGGAGCTGATGTACATGCAACACCTTCGTGGACTCCATTGCATTGCGCAGCACAAAGTAATCATCTCCAAATTGTGGACTTGCTGCTTTCGTCAGGACATCCTCTTGATGATCGCGATGAAAACGAAGCGACGCCTTTACATAGGGCAGCTAAGAACGGTCATTCCGACATCGTTAGTAGATTAATTGAAAAGGGTTCGAATATAAATGCTATCGACAAAAACAATCACACACCATTAACAGCAGCTTCTTCAAATGGTCATTTCGAAGCAGTTAAAGTATTATTGCAATATGAAGCTGATATGCACGCAATATCTTCGGGGACTCCTTTGCATTGGGCAGCACAAGAAAATCATCTCCAAGTTGTGGACTTGTTGCTCTCGTCAGGACATCCTCTTGATGATCGCGATGAAGACAATGCGACGCCTTTACATTGGGCAGCTAAGAAGGGTCACTCTGACATCATTAAAAGATTAATTGAAAAGGATTCGAATATAAACTCCATCGACAAAGACAATGACACACCTCTAACAGCAGCTTCTAAAAATGGCCATTTAGAAGCAGTTAAAACTTTATTGCAATATGGAGCTGATGTACACGCAACAGCTTCAAATACTCCATTGCATTGCGCAGCACAAAATAATCATCTCCACATTGTGGACTTGCTGCTCTCGTCAGAACATCCTCTTGATGATCGTGATGAAAACGATACGACGCCTTTACATAGGGCAGCCAAGAACGGTCACACTGACGTCATTAGAAGATTAATTGACAAGGATGCAAATATAAACGCTATCGCCAAAAACAAATACACACCTTTGCTAGATGCTTCTTATAATGGCCATTTCAAAGCAGTTAAAACTTTATTGCAATATGGAGCTGATGTACATGCAACACCTTCGTGGACTCCATTGCATTGCGCAGCACAAAGTAATCATCTCCAAATTGTGGACTTGCTGCTCTCGTCAGGACATCCTCTTGATGATCGCGATGAAGACAATGCGACGCCTTTACATATTGCAGCTGAGATGGGTCACTCTGACATCATTAGAAGATTAATTGAAAAGGGTTCGAATATAAACGCCATCAACAAAAACAATCACACACCTTTGACACTGGCATCCTTTCACGGCCATTTAGAAGCAGTTAAAACTTTATTGCAATGTGGAGCTGATGTGCATGCAACAGCTTCGTGGACTCCTTTGCATTGCTCAGCACAAAATAATCATCTCCAAATTGTGGACTTGCTGCTCTCGTCAGGACATCCTCTTGATGATCGCGATGAAGACGATGCGACGCCTTTACATAGGGCAGCCAAAAGCGGTCACTCTGACATCATTAGAAGATTAATTGAAAAGGGTGCGAATATAAACGCCATCCACAAAAACAATCACACACCTTTGACACTGGCATCCTTTCACGGCCATTTAGAAGCAGTTAAAACTTTATTGCAATATGTGGCTGATGTAAGCGCAATAGTTTTGTGGACTCCATTGCATTGCGCAGCACAAAGTAATCATCTCCAAATTGTGGACTTGCTGCTCTCGTCAGGACATCCTCTTGATGATCGCGGTGAAAACGATGCGACGCCTTTACATTTGGCAGATAAGAACGGTCACTCTGACATCATTAGAAGATTAATTGAAAAGGGTGCGAATATAAACGCTATTGCCAAAAACATTTTCACACCTTTGATACTGGCATCCTTTTATGGCCATTTTGAAGCAGTTAAAACTTTATTGCAATGTGGGGCTGATGTGCATGCAACAGCTTCGTGGACTCCTTTGCATTGCGCAGCGCAAAATAATCATCTCCAAATTGTGGACTTGCTGCTCTCGTCAGGACATCCTCTTGATGATCGCGATGAAGACGATGCGACGCCTTTACATAGGGCAGCCAAAAGCGGTCACTCTGACATCATTAGAAGATTAATTGAAAAGGGTGCGAATATAACAAAATAGAATAAACATTCTTCTTCGATCAGTTGCCGAAAGTGAACGTGTTTCGTGTACTCGATTGTGATCAACTTATTATCAAGTGTCAATAACTTACCTCTCAACTACTATCAGTTATTCTCAATCGTTTTCTATAAATTGAATTAAACTTAAACCTAATTAACTATGCTGTGCTCCCGCTGCAAAGTATCTACAAATGACAGTGCTCAATGCTCTATGTGCAGGAAAACATATGGATTTTGCTGCGCAGGAGTAACTGAACAAGGGTTTCGTAAACTTGGCGTTGATCGGCGCGCTTCGTGGAAGTGCTTATCATATAGGGTTGAGCCTTCCTCTCAACTGTCGGAACCGATCACACTTGAGACCATTTTGACCGAGTTACGCGCGATGCAATCTAGCCTTTCAGTTCTGCCGGCACTGGTCCAAAATATCAAACTTATAAAAAGTGAGATAGAAGAACTCAAAAAAACTAATGAATCCAATAATTCCAAATTAGAGGACCACAATACAAGACTCTCAATAGTGGAGAACAAGCTCTCGGAAATTGACGAACTACATATCAAACTAAATGCGAAGGAACAATGGTCCAGGAGGAACAATGTCGAAATTAAAGGGGTTCCCTCTTCTAAAACAGAAAACTTGATGGATACCATTGTCAAGCTTGGTGCAACAATTAAGTGTCCAATAACTTCTACACAAATTAATTTTGTTGCGAGGGTTCCCTCTCGGGTTAACAATGCCTCCAAGGCAATTGTGGCTTCTTTCACCAATTATCACCTGAAAGAGGAATTCCTGTTAGCAGCTCGTCGTTTGAAATCACTGTCATCTGGTGACCTTGGGTTTCCTGATGCCAGACGGATTTTCGTAAACGACCATCTGACTATAACCAATAAAATGCTGCTCACTAAGGTGAAATCCATGGCCAAGGAACGAGGTTTTTTATACGTGTGGGTGAAAAACACAAAGATTCTAGTGCGAAAAAACGATGCCTCGCCAATTTTAGTGATCTACTCAGAACGGGACTTAAAGAAATCCTATAAAGTACCCGATCTCAGTGTATCTATTCCATTCATCTGTTCAATTTATTTTTTCCTTTCCTGTGTTTTTTATAAATTGTAAATACCAATGTCAACCTAGTTTCTATTCACTTTTAAATTTATTTATCTTAATGTGTCTTAGTTTGAGTATCACATGTATCCCACTATGCTATTGTGTTATTGTTGCCATTCTGACTGATTTGATGTTGTCCAAGTTTTGGCAACGGGAGCGGGGAGCGGGGCTTGACCTCATTATCATTTATTTCATTTCGTCAACTAGAATATCCTCACTATTTTCAATACTGCATATTAATTTTTGCTATTTTCTGGTGTATATTAATGTTTTTTTTTTTATTGTTGTTTTTTCCCCAATCAATTTCAATTTATCAATTCATATGTATCAAGTTCTTTTTTTTTAATTAATTTTATTTCTTATCTGAAGAAACTTTTAAATGGCTTCTGTTAAACTATTTAATTGTTTTTATTTGTGTACTAGCTGTAAGTTTCTCTTAAAAATTTATAAATAAATAAACGCTATTGCCAAAAACATTTTCACACCTTTGATACTGGCATCCTTTTATGGCCATTTTGAAGCAGTGGAAACTTTATTGCAATATATGGCTGATGTATACTAGGGAGCCCAATCCGGATATTCTGATATCCCTGATATATTCGCTCTGTGCTTTGTTTCATATTCGAATATTTGGGGAATATCCGAATAGTTTTCGTAATAATTTTTTGTTGAATATTTTACAGGAGAATAAGAAACTAAAGCTATTGTTGGATATAAAAATTCAATGGAATTCGATGATTGCCATGATAAAACGATTTATACAAATAGCTTGGGAGATATAAATAAGGATAATGTTTCTGAAAGTGAATTAATGATTTTAAGGAATCTACTTGATGTTCTGGCTCCAATGGAAGCTGCCATTAATGAACTGAGTGATAACATCGTAAAACAATAATCACACTTTTGACATATTTACAAAGTGGAAATGCTCCCAGTTCTAATTAACATTTTCGATACTCAACCAAATATGAAGCTATTTCTTTGGCACAAAGTATTAATGGCAGGATTCATCCAAATTTATTTTCTATTGATGAATTTTTAAATAACTCGGAGGACTCTGGTGTGGAAATGACACCTCTTTCTCTTTCAACTTTCGAATTGCATCATTTAATGCAAAAATCAATTTTGTCTCATGCGAAAACGAAGAATTATGACAGTACAAATAACCTGAAAAAAAAATTCAAATATTTAAATCAATATAAAAGAAGGACAGAAAAGTTGTATGTGTTGTTTAATACACTTCTAACAATAAAACTTATGTCAACAGCTACTCAACGAGTATTTTCATCGGCAGGACAAATTAAAACTAAATTAAGAACAAATTTAAATTATGAAACATTCACTGCTCTGTTATTTAATATGAATTTTTAAAGTTTCAATAAATGACTTATAATAAAACTGAGCTCGTTTTTAATGGTAAAGTTTTGTTATTTTCATACTTCAAACACTATTCGGATATCCGAATATATCCAGATATGGTCTTATTTTACTATTCTATATTCTATTAGCTGATAATGACGAATAATTGTAATCCCTAATGTACATGCAACAGCTTCAAGGATTCCATTGCATTGCGCAGCGCAAAATAATCATCTCCAGGTTGTGAACTTGCTCCTCGTCAGGACATCCTCTTGATGATTGCGATGAAGACGATGCGACGCCTTTGCATTGGGCAGTTTCAAACAGTCACTCTGACATTATTAGAAGATTATTTGACATGGGTGCGAATGCTATCGACCAAAACAAATGCATACCTTTGTTAGTAGATTTTTCAAACTGCCATTCCGAAGCATTTCAAACTTTATTGCAATATTACGGCACCACCGATCCGAACAATCTTTTGTCACTATAACAAGATATAAAGAGAAAATCTACACTGACTAATGAGATTGAAGAACACGCCAGACATCCTTATTTATCCTTATCCAGATTTTATCATTGATACGAGACATCCCTAATATGTTACCAAAAATGTTATTTTTCAATTAAATAAAGTTTTCAAGTTGTTTTCTTGATTTTTTATTTACTTTTTTAAGCAATTTTGGGTATATTTTATATCATCATCATAGTGCAGCCACAAACAGTCCACTACAGAACTATTGGCCTCTTCAATATCCATTCACAGGATGGGGTTACATCCATCCCGTCGGTATCATTCATTCACCTCCTCATTCGCTCGATATTGAAGATAGCATTACCACCGAGTTTCATTTTGAACGCTAACTCAGGGAATCTCCTGAATGAACGTATTGACGAACGCTTTCGCGACCATCTCGATAGGGAGTATGGGAGGTTTGTAAATACTGAGTAGTTTTCTTCGGGAGACAGTGAAAAACTACTCTAAACGATTATTTTAATTCTTCTGTAAAGGACTTTCTGAAGTGCAAAAAATCCAGTCCCTCCTTTCCTTGATATTCCAAGTGCGTCAGCAACCAGCAGCTGAAGCTCGATCTTGTTCTAGTTTTGAGTCCGTATCACTGCTGCAAGCTCTTCAGTCATGACGTCGATCTTCCCCTGGATTTTTAACTGTAAAAGTGCATATTTATTATTGCGCATGAAAAGCCTGAAGTACCTAGACATTTGTCTTACGTTCCATCCAGAAGATTTTCAACATTCTTCTGTAGGACCACATCTCAAAGGTTCAAGGCACTTAAGCATGGTATTATTCCAAGCGACCATTCCATATGGAAGTATGCTGAACACATAGCAGTCTTGGCCAGTATCTTGGAATGTTCTCTAAAATGCACTATTTTTTTTCACTTTAACACGTGCACTTGGACACATAGACGTCCTCAGATGATGTAGGAGCGAATCCGAGATCCTCAAGAACGTCATATAGGACTTCACCCTAGCCCAGCAAAGCCCTTGCAAGTAATTGAGTGACTGGGCTCTTTATACATATTATTTTAGATAATTAAAATACAAAGAACAATTAAAAAAAAATACTGAAAAAAGAATACTATTTTGATTATTAGTATTTATAGTTTATTACTTAATTTACTTATTTACTCTAGGTACAAGGAATGAATATAAGGAAATATAAAAATAATTTAAGAATTTATTTTAATGTAATTTTGAAATATCTCAACGTTATAACAGTGTCGAAATATCATAAAATTTGCAATATTCTTATATACAATTTTAACAAACTATAAATTAAATCACAAATAGATGAAATCTCTATTTTATCAACAAATATAAAGGTATTATTCCCAATATAATTTAATAAGACTTTTTTTTAGAGAATATCATATTTTTAAAATCAACAATAACATTTATTCACAGCATAAATGTTGTTAGAAATTTCATAATCAACAAATAGCATTATTTTCAATAAAATTGAAAGTATTATAAATGCAAATTGACTTATTTTTAGTGTCTTATTATGTCATCGACATTAACGCATTGATGGACACGTCTGCATTGTGCGTCATTTTTTATATGCAAAGATGACGCGTAATGCAGACGTGTCCGCCAAAATGTTAATAGATAATTTGCTCGTTTGAATATTGTCGATAAAATTTAACTGACATTAAAAAACTGACTTAGACTAATATAGATGATAAAAAATGTAAAACTTATTTATTCAAAAAATCATCGAGTTCTGCCGTATTTTCAGTGTCTAGTTGAATCTCTTCTAATGCTGGTTGTTTTTGAAGGCTATCGTTTTTTTCAGGTTTCTCTGAAAATGAAAAAAATCAACGCAAATATTTAATATCTACATAAATTCTATTATTTTTTTCTGTTTTACTTCCATTTATAAAACATATTTTTTGTCGCATCAAGATTAACTTGTATTTCTAGATCAGTGGTCTTTAACGTGGAATCATTGGGCGTCTCAGTACCCATCGAAAGCTTGCATTAGAATGGCGATCGAATCAATCTCCTATTAACAATTCAAAGAAATATATTTTAAAGTAGAGCATCATTTTAAAATATCATTGAATTACATCATCGTCACAAACAACATCTTTCTACAAAAAATAAAGATAAAAATAGTGTTTTAACAGCGTTGTGTATTCTGTCATCCACTGTTATCCGACATCCAATTCGGAACATATCATTGATGAATCGTAAAAGAGGCTGATGCCGGAATAATAATAAACGGGAGTACGATCAATAATATACAATATGCGGATGATACTGTGTTTTAGCCTCAAACATCGATGATCTGCAAGGATTTTTAAATGCAGTTGAACGATCTGAATAGACGACAATATCATGAAGAGAGTGCACGATTACAAATTTCTTGGATAATAATTGAATGAAAGTAATGAAAACACCAACGAAATACGCTGCAAAATAGTGCACAAAAGTTCTAAAGAACTTATTAATACCATGTGTAAGCTTCTCGAAGCTTTTGAGATGTGGATCTACAGAAGAATGTTGAAGATATCCTGAATAGAACGTAAGACAAATATTGAGGTGCTGGTGTAACTAAATAAACAACCAGAAATGCTTGCCACAAGCCGCAGTCATTGAGCCAGGAATATGTTGTGATTAAAGAGCTTGCCGCAGTGTTATGGACTCTTTTCTAAATGAGAAAAATTCTATTTAAGCAGACAATGTGCTTTGAGAATCACCACAGCTTATAGAACTTTGTCACTAGAAGTACCGATCGAACAAAAATATCAGCAAGGAATAAAACTATCTTAGTATGACAAGATCGCTGAGATCAATCTATTGAAGGTCAATGGACATACACACTGATGCTAGTCATCAAATCATGATTGACTAGGAAGCATAGGAAGTTGGATTACCACCTGACCCAGGCACTAACCAAACATCCAGCTATTATGAAATTGAAGCTCTAAAATGTGACCCACTTAAGGTCTAGTGAAGACAATATGATAATAATAATGCTCCAATCCCGCAACAACTGGGGAGCATGGAGCTGTAAAGGAAATCAAGGAGAGATTCGAAGATTACCATTAGTAAGCAAACAATGGAAAGAAATAAAATACATTTTTCATAAAGCAAACAAACTATCCTCTTGAAACAATGCGAAAGCAGATACCGAGGAAGCTGGCGGAGTAGAAAAGGGGAGGTGTCCCACACTACCACATTTAGCATAGTGTCTTTTTTCAATACCAAATGCTAACAAGATCAAGCTGCTGGTTGCCAACGCACAAGAAAAAGAAGATTTCTGCATCAAATAAAAATGAAGTGTAAAATCATACATATTTTTTAAAGCTTCAAGGTATTTTGGAAAGTAATAAATATATTTTAAGAACGTTATTTAACTAGATTTTCACTTCCACATGCACATACATTGCAGATCATATTCTGTGAACATGTGACGAGATGGCTTCCGAAAGAGAGGAGCTTCTGTGCTGTGTCCGAGGCTCGTGTGACGGGCCCATTGGACACAGAAATAATTTGTACAACTTTCGGCGCCAAAGGCACTCCAAACGAATACTACGAGAAATGATGGATTGTTGTTCCAAACGACTCGTAGCAGCCGCCTCTATAGTTAAATCAGAACCCACAGTAAGTAGTAGAATCGCACACATCTCACACAATACTAAAAGCAAACACAAGGCCTTCAGCCACCGCTGGACAATTATACTACGACTCGTATATTACACAGCGTTAGCTGCCGCATGGCTGAAAATTTTTGAAATCTATCCGAACTTCTTTCCTGCCTGTCACCAGATGGACCAGTTTGTCGTCAACTCAAGGGATTTTAAATTAGTCTTATTATAAACCAGTGTTGTTAGATGCGAGAACTGTTGCATTCGACCCAGGTTTATGCTCGGGAGTACGGTGAATCCTCCTATCCCCCTTTATTTCCACATGCACAATTTTCACAGAAATACACAATTAACGACCAATGTTCTAGATGTTTTATTACGTCGCAATGTCTTTTGTTCAAAGTCTTAGGCGCAAACAAAAATGTATCCGAAGCCAAATAATATTTTTTAAAAAAGGAAATAAGAAATACAACATGCTTTTTTTATAAAAATATTATGTACATCAATAAACCTTATTCAACCATCATGTTTATTGGATTTTAATAGCGTTAATTAACTTATAGAATAGACTTTTTTCAAGAATAGCACATAATTATTATTGGAAACATACTATTATTATGATTTTAAATTGTTTTTTTGTAGTTTTATAAACAGAGCCACGTATATAGATCCTACCGTAACATGATTTGAAACATGACGGCACATTGGGTTTAATAACTAAACCACAAGACTACCTACAGGTATAATTTGTATGGTTCTTAATACAATTTTCTCTTGCCAGAAGGAATGTTTTGTTTCAGTTTTACGTAAGTATTTTTGTTTATATTCCTCTGCTTATTGATTGAAAATTAAATGAATGAAAATAGACCAGTGGTTGAATGAAATTTATCAATAATATGTTTAACGATACTGATATGTACGAAATACTAATAAATAAAATGTATTGAGCTCGTACTTGGCAGAGTTCCCTGAGTTTTATACGCAGCAATATCATTGAGGAATGCATGATGTGCAGCGCGTTGCCTTTCTTGTAAAGCACCACGTTGCTGCTGTTCGACAACTCTATGTGCGCTTGCCTGCTGTTTTGCCAATGAGACGCGGCTTCTTTCTAGTCCAGCTGCAAAGTCCAATAAATCAAAATAAGTTTGCAAAATATCTACAAGTCCTCACATTTTAATTAACTAACAAAAGTACAAAATGTTTATAAATTCAATAGTCATTGAGTAGTTTGACAATAGCTTTTAGCAGAAAAAAATAATCATATTTAACACTAGATTTACAAAGTGAGCCAATCTGGCTCATTTAAAATTTAAGTCAGTAAATATCAGCTCCGTCAATGGCAGAGCTAGCAAAAATAAAGTGATGATAAGTTAGACAGCAGTCACATCATGAAAGAAGGTCCTGCGAACAGACAAATCTAGGAATGCTAATTTCGAGATAATCAATTTCATGATAGAAAAACTGTAATAAAATTAAGATTTGTAAGTCGTTAGAGAAATACATAGCAGTGGGACACCACACTCATTTATTATTAGCAAAGAGAAACAAATTCTCGACTGCTGAAGCGAGAAAATATGTAAAAAGGCTTCAACGTATTGTCCAAAATAATTTCAAATCTGTTTTTAACTTGTAAAATCATATTTGAATGGAGAAAGAAACCGTCATATGCATCTGAGTGACATGGTGGCGCTTAAAAAAGCTTAAATCTTATTAAAATTCTAAAATACACACCAAATTTTTTCTCCTTGTACATCGTCAATTGAAATATGTGCTCCGACTGCCGCTGCTTGAATTCGGATAGTTCTATTGTATTTTCCAATTCGATTAGCTGATGTTCGACGATATCAAAAAGTGTGTTTAATTCCTTTAGATTTGAGACGCATTCGTCCACCGCCGACGTGACTTTCGGCAGCGTGGCAAAAATTGTGTTTATATTAACTATGTTGTCTAATTGATACTTTACGGATTTATGAATATCGGTCATCATTGTGTCGATATTTTCGGCTAATTTGGCGTTTTTTTCGGCATCTTCGTGCAATTGTTTCCACTCGTTTTGATATTTGGTGAGTATTTCTCCACCGGCGTGCGGATTTATATTTGCAGTGATTTCTTCTTCCACTTTCCTGGGGCTGAGCTTCGCCTGTTGGGCTTCTGATAGTTTTCTCCGGACAGTATTATTAAGTTCGATCCCATCCTGCACCACCGAATAGAACTTTTCTTTAACACTACTGAACATACTGTATTTTAAATAGTATCAAATACAATTTTATATTCTCCAATCATCCACTAATATTTGTTTGAAAAAAACGATATTGAAATGAAAATAATGCGCTTAAAGCATTTCAAATCAAATGCGATTGGATTATTTCAAATATTTAACGCTCAACAGACTATTGTTTACGAATTGTTGTATCTGAGGGTACTTGGCATTTGACACATGTCAGCGTCACATGCTTTTTGTTTGTGTTGTAATAATATGACATTAAGCATTGAATTATTGACCATAGCCGTAAAACGTCAAAAATAAAAAGCGGACGTTTTTATTACGATCGTTTTTTATGGAATTATAAAATTTGTAAATATAAAATTTTAAACGTATTCATTTCAATATTTTTAACAACACAAAAATAATAAACGTTTTTTTAAATGATTTAAAAGTATTTAAATTTTAAAAATCATTATATCAATATAAACCATTATTTTAAAGAAATGACAATTTAAAAAAATAATTAAACAATTTTGATGTAAATATTTAGACTTATTATGGGGTAAATTAAATTTAAAAAATAGTATTTTATCCCCTTTTGCTTTACTTTCCATTAATATTTTTGATCCTTTTAAATTATGTTTTTTTATTGCATTCAATATATATCTAAGGCTTCGTTCTCACTGAGTATGATCATTTAAGCTTAATAAAAAAACATAACTAATTACTTTTATTTGCGTATAGATTATTCTAGCCAATCTGTATATATATAGAATAGGGCAAAGTTTATCAATTGATGATAAAAGAAATTAAATTTAAAAATATAATTATTTTAGGGTGACGTGTTTTGACCTATGAAAATCAACGCTTGACAATGATCTTTATTTTTTAAAAACATAAACATACACAAAAAAAAACAATAAGGAAGGAGTTTAAAAAAACCTTGGTTTTACACAAATGTGTAGTTAATATATAATTTCATCAAAAGATATCAAATTGGACGTGAGTCATCCAGAAAGTAAGGTTACAATATTATATTAATTTTTTTTCATTATATTAAAGCGTATTTTCAATAGATTACACTCATTCAAGTGATCAAATTATATTATTCCATTTGTAAAATGTATATTACTAACAAAATTATTAGTTTCGATGAAATTGACAGCTGTCAATGTAATATTTGACAGCTGTCAAAATTGATAAAAAGCTATTTTCAAGTTATAAAATCTATTTATAAATACTTAAACGTGATGATTTGTATGATTTAAATCAAAATTCTGAGTGTTTTTTTAATTTTTCTATTAAAAAAATAGATTCACACTGAAATTTGTCATTAAAGTTGATTTATTTTGAAGTAAATACGAGGCCCGTCCAGAAGCTAAAGTTATAACATTTACGTGGAATTGAAAAATACTTGCATCTAATTGAAATTCAGAGGACAATTTACAAATATATCGAACTATTTTTCAACTTAATCGCCATCGAATTCGAAACATTTCTGTACCTCCGTCGCCAACTCTTTTTGGATTCTGGGTTGTAGTTAAACACCCACAGCTGATCACCTGAAACACCCATCTTGTTCACAACTTCAAATCAGATTGATTAAAAAATGTCCAGACATGCCCAGAATTTGAATGAAAACGGCGATATGATAAATTATCTTTTATTTGATGACTTCTTGGAAATGCGATGGAATTTCTTGGAATTCGATGAAATCTACGGTATTTTATTTTATTCATATCTATACAAATGTACACACATTTCGTATAATTTTTTATTACTTAATCTCAAAAAAAACCGCATGTTTTTAGTGTGCCACCGATAATCTTTATCGATAGTCCATAATGAATTAATGTCATATCTTATCATTATCATCCATATTGTTGTAGACCGAATGTTGATAACATGATTCAATTTTTAGGAGCGTTATTGTAAAATCTCTGATTCAAAGTCAGCCCGTAGAAAACATCATAAATTGGATATTCAAAAATGTACATGTTGTAAAATCTGCATCCATCCCTTTTTCTTTACCCCATGCTATTTGATCCTATGTAAAACCGAAGGGGCTTACCCTTTTTATTTTATTTATGACAATTGATTTCTTGTCATGTACATCCCCGAGTTCATACCGTTATTTACATCTTGATGTCACGTACCCTTATTCTCATTGATGTTACATGATCCTTTATTACCTTATAAAACAGATAGTATCTAATGCATCTCGACTGATATCCTTGTAACCATATCTATATTTCTTTAAAGAACATATATTTATTTAAAAATACATGGTTTTTAGGCCGCATAAGAAAATAAATGATCAGCGTCTTGTTTTAGTCTAAAATTTTGAAAAAATCGATTTTATTTTTTGTTGCATTTTTTCAAAGTTTGGACTATTATAAATATATTATCCGAAGGAATTTTCAAAATTCCAATTATTTGCGTAGTTATAGCTATTTTAGTGAGGCGACAACTTAGCCGCTCCTACCAGAATGAAATCTTTAAACGCGTTTTTCTCGAAACTACTTTTTTCAACACGGTTGACATAATATCTCAAATCTTAATCAATTGATTTACTTCAAATTTGGTACGAACCTTCTCTATATAACCATCTATTGTTCCCACCACATTTATGTCGAAATTTTATTTTGAACTACTTAAAAAAAACTGTGAAAAAATAAAGCTAAAAAATGACTATAGCGACATCTTAATTTTAGATGATCAGAAGGGTTAAACTAGTGTTAATATCCCTTACACTCTACCAGCCTTCATCTTTTTTTTTCTTTCCTATTTTTTGTATATTCTGGAAATGTAAATAATTATCTGGTAAAAAATGTATCTAAAAAATATTTTTTGTTACTTTTGTATCGAACTTGAAAAAACATCCAAAATTTGTACTTCTAGACTAGAATTTCTCAGCCGATATCCCACCATACACATTTTTCCACAACCATGACCTTGTCAATGATGGTTTAAAGATAAAAACGAGTATTCGACCCCAAGGGGGCATTGTGTTTTTTTGCAAGACTATTGTACAGTACCCACTCCTCAAAGTCAAAATTTTCAAAATCATTTACAGGTGAGTGAAATTTTTAGAATACCCTATTCGTTTGTAAAAAATAAATATATTTGGATTAGGAAGTCTCATTATTACCTGGTCTATTGTAATATCTGCCACATTGCCTTGATCGAATCTAAATGTTAGGATTTTATTATCTTCGTTGTCTTCTTCAACGATAGTGGCAAAGTAGGCGCAACTGGGCATGGGGCGCAAAACGCAGAATACCTACCCGGTCGAGAGTTGCACATGGTTTTTATTTTATTTGACCATTCTATTTTACATGATTTAGACATGTTCAAGTATGCCGTCCGATCGCGAGGCGCTCATTCGACGTATCACCGGTCCGAAAAACGGACCGTTTGGACACACAGACCTTGTGGCGTCCTCTTTTAGTGCTTTTTGCGGAATTTTCGGAGATAAATGCGTACCTGGGGACTTTTATGATCTGTTCAATCACGGAAGTCCCCTCAAAGGCTAATTTACACAGGTGGCTCGCGCCAACCTTATTAATTTAAGATGTTATCTAAGCTAGTTTTTTAGTTTTAGGTTAAAAAATCTAGCTAATTTCTCCCCCGCGCTCAGAGCGTAAGTGGTCACTTGAAGTTGAGAATGAGCGTGTCTTTGCGGACATGGATCCCATATGTTCCCATTGTCAGTGGAGGTGAGGTAGAACGGTGTGGTGGACAAGATTGGACTCAAATCAGAAAAAATACGGCATTTTATTCAAATTCTAATTAACAGTTTTTATCTTGTTTTATTCCTTTTATCTGAATTGGAATAATTTGTCCGTTTTTTACAGTCGGAGTTTAAACAGATAAAAAGTGGTATTTGATATAGGTTCAACTAATAGCAACATAATCAGCCCGAAGCGGAGTTTTTAATTAGAACAGTCCACGTCCCGTTCAAACCATGTGTTCAAATTTGTAGATATGAACTGATAACCAATGTAACCACATTTTAAAATAAAGGAAACTGGATAAGAATCAGATAAAGAAGGCGCCGTGTGATATCAGGTAATGTAGCCAAACAATGCTGGCGACATATTATATAATGCGAATGATACAAATCGATCCAAAACCCCAATACACATGGCCTAAACTATCTTATCAACTGACCGTTAAAAATATATTACACATCCTCTTTTATAACTTACTACAACATCGAATATGATTCAATTGCAGCCATAAAAAGTCACTCAACATTGATTATCAGGGCCGTAACAAGGGGGTGGCTAAGCAGGCGCCCGCCACGGGCGCAATTGGGCTTGAAGCGCAAGACGCAGAATACCAGTCGAAAGTTGCACATGGTTTTTGCAACTTGACATGGACAGGACAATTGTATTAATATCGAAATAAGAAAGATAAGGAAGACCAAGAAATTTTATCATTTTAGGAAAAATAACAGCTAGCTGTCGATAAAAAAAGCTGTCATCAATCATCTTAGTACACAAACCATGTGTAGTTCCAAAATACTGTTTTAAATGTAATAAAAAACAGATAAGATTATTTGGAGGGCTAGAAGACAGCGTCTGCTACTCATACTGTATTTTTTTAGCAAAGCGTTTGTAAGACATTTTTTCTTATATTTTGAGAAATTTACTTTCTGTCAGCTCCTATCAGAGTAAGACAATCTTCGATTACTTTCTGTCAGCTCAGAGTAAGACAATCTTCAATTGGATGCAGAGTCAATTATAAAAAAATACTTGATCGCTACAAGAGCACTTCCTTTCTTTACATAAACAATACATAAGAAATCGATTAATTTGCTCCTCCTTTAGAAGGAAATTAAATAAACAAACACTGTCGATAGCACAAAATATTCGGTTATTTCTTTGCGTAAACACATAACAAACTTGAAATCGACATCATTATTAGTCGATAAATGTATGCGGGGAAGCTCTCCGTCTCAGTCTCCCGAACTGCGCTAAGTTCTCTCTGTCTCTGTCTCCAAGCTTCAATCTACAAAAGTGCTCTTTCTTAAAAGTGGAGGGGGGAACACAGGGTATGTGCTGGTACTCCCGTAGGGGTAAATGCAAAGGCTTACTGCAATACAAAAAAAAACTCGGAAGGGGAATGCTGATCCGGGGTATCTGCTTTCTACATAACAACGACAGGCCTTACGCCGTGCCAGTTTCACAGGAACTGCTGTAATCGTTTGGATTAGGATATTACTGACCCACTCCTATTCACCAGAGTTGATGCCTTTAGACTACCACCTTTTCATTAAACGTTTTTCCGACGATCAGGAGATTGAGGAATTTATGAAGATGGCTAAAAGAATTGGCAGCGGAAGTCTATTACTTACTTCTCGTACTTACTTCATAATAACTTAAATTTAATAAGAAATTTCAATCAAAATCTTTTTTTTTTTAATTAAAAATTTAAAAAACACTCGAAATTTTGATTTAAATCATACAAATCATCATGTTTAAGTATTTATAAATGGATTTTATAACAATAAAATAGCTTTGTATCAATTTTGACAGCTGTCAAACATTACATTGACAGGTATCAATTTCATCGAAACTAATTATTTCGTTTGTGATATACATTTTACAAATGGAATAATATGATATAATCTCTTGAATAGTTGTAATCTATTGAAAATACGCCTTAATATAATAAAAAATAGTTTAATATAATATTGTAACCTTACTTTCTGGATGACCCACGTCCAATTTGACATAATTCGATTAAATTACATATTCACTACACGTTTGTGTAAAACCAAGGTTTTTTTAAACTCCTTCCTTATTGCTCTTTTGTGAACGTTTATTGATTTTTTGAAAAATAAAGGTCATTGTCAAGCCTTGATTTTAATAGTTAAAAACACATATCTCAAAAATAATTACAATTTTAAATTTATGTTTATTAATATTTATTTTTATTTGAATAAAACGCCGAAAAGAGAAAACTACGCCAAAATGAAATCATTGTTGCTGGTAATAAAAATGTTGAAAATGAACCGGCAACATTAGGGCAACGACAACGTGCTCTCAAGAATTTGGCATATCTTATGGTTCTTTATGGCGGATTTTGCATAAAAATTTACATTTACATGCCTATAACACAGAAATTGAAAATAATAGACCATTACATCGTCGTCATTTCGCTGTTTGGATGCGAAATTTAGCAATGAAGCTCATTTTTCACAATGGATGGATTCGTCAGTAAGCAAAATTGTCGTATCTTAGCTAATGTAAATACTACACCCAAAAAAGTTACTGTTTGGTGTGCATTTTGGGCAAATGGAATAATTGGGTCACATTTTTTCGATGCTGGTTGGCCACATTTTAATCATATTGATGTGTCCGATGTCTTTTTCCATCAAGATGACGCTACATGTCACACAACTCGAGAAAACATTACCAAAAAAAAACCCATGGATTTTTTGCCAAAGTGCATTCTATTTGAAAGGTGTTATTAGGGTTTCATATGACGAAAAAGAAACAAAAGATACGTTCTGACCTTATTTGTTCCGCCATAAAAATATTTATACCTTCTCGGAAGGTTGAGAGACTTAACAAGAGCTCATCCGACGATAAAGATTTCAGTAAACTGCCTACATTTTATGACGGTTGAAAGATTGATTAGACTGGGTAGATAGATAGATTTGTTGAATAGGCTTTCTGTCGGCAAGTCGTTTGTAGTTTTAAGCTAAAATAGATGTGTGTTAATAATTTATTTCGAACAACAAGAGAACTAGAATGTCTGATTTTACTTTAGTTTACTTTGTGTTTTTTAAGTGGTTGTTTTAAAAACAATAAGAAGTAAATTAACATGGAGTGGTAATAAAAGTGATTCTATTCGAAACGCTATTGTATCGATTTCGTGCTTCAACAAATGCATTATTTTGTTACACACATGTATTGTTTATTTATACGCGAAGAAATTAACGAATATCGTGTGCTATCAAAAGTGTTAAGGTTCATTTATTGATATACAAGCTTCACTCACGCTACGCGGTCTTGAAGGAGTAATGAATTTGTATCGACGATAAACGGCGCACGGGTGAACATAGCAACTACGTTTAGTAAATTTCTCGGAAATGAGCCGATTGGAAGGAATTTTAGGAATTGGAATATTTTATTGGTTTTCTCGTAAGAATTGTGCTGTGTTTTCCAATTAGTCAAAGATCGACCGTGATTGAGAGTATTTTAAATTGAAAAAGGTAATATATTCTCTAATTACCTTTACACATTGAGTTATTTTTGCTATTCCCATTGTTTCTTTGACTTTCAAAAGAATGGCGTCAACAACAAAAAAACGCTAGCTTTTTGTACGAGTTCAAAGTGGAGCACAATGCAGTAAAAGCAGGTCGAATTATCAACTGAGCATTCGGAGAAGATTCGATTTGTGAAAGAATAATTCGAAAAGGCCAAAAATAATCTCTAAATAGGAAAGATAAAAATGCTAGACAAGTGGGTGTCACACGAATTGTCATAATTCAAAAAGTCCCATTAATCACACCCAAGGCAAAACTTCATTAAAAAAATGCTTTTTGTTTGGTGGGATATGAAGGGCATTATTTATTACGAGTTGTTGCAACCTAACCAAACAATTAATGCTGAGAAATATTATGAACAGCTGCTAAAATTAAACTCGGAACTCTTAAAAAAACGACCTAAATTAATCAATTGCAAGGGTCTCGTCTTCCATCACGACAATGCGCGCCCTCATTCTGAAATTATGACAGTATGAATTGACCCCTAAAGGAGTACTGTGCCAGGGCCTGGCATCCGCCTTCTCTTTTCAGAAAGAGCACTCTTATACATTGAGCTCGGAGACAGACAGAGACAGAGCGCAGCTCGGGAGACAGAGACGGAGAGCTTCCCCGCATACATCGCACGATTGTATAGATCGTTAGCCCAAATTTATTGACTAATAATAATTTCGATTTTAAGTTCGTTATTTGTTTACGCAAAGAAACGACAGGATATCTTATCTGACGTTCACTGTTGATGAGTCTTATGAATCGATGTGAAAAACCATGCGCAACTCTCGATCGGGCCAATATTCTGTGTTTTGCGCCCCAAGCCCAGTTGCGCCCATGGCGGGCGCCTGCTTTTGCACGCCCTCGTTACGGCCCTGGTGCTAGTTAACAAACAAAAAGAATATTACAGCATGATAATGCAAGACCACACGCAGCAAGGATTACGCAGAACAAAACAAGGGAGCTGGATTTGGAAGTGCTGCAACATCCACCACATTCTCCTGGCATTGCACCTTATTTTTCTCTACTATAATAATAATATTATAGAAGAGAAATTCTAGAACAATCTCTAGAAAAAGATAATTCTAGAACAATCTCTAGAAAAAGATAATTCTATAAAATAATCTTTTTCTCCGAATAACAAAAAAATGACATTTCTTTACGCTTTACCTAATATATACTAAGTTATCTAATTCCTGTTTTTTCTGTCATCGTTTAAACATTGAGCCGAGTCAGCCGACCCCCAGGCCGCAATAAAATAAAGACAACAATATTCTCGACCGATTATAAAATTTAAATAGCCCATCCAATCAGTCTTCTTCGGATAGCTTCGTTTTGTAATGAGAGTTGGTAATCGTTCTGCAGACATGTTCGGGTATGGCGTCCGATCTGCGGTCTGAAATGCGGACCGGTTGAACACACAGCACTCCGTCCTCTTTTAGGGCCAATAAACAACTAGAGTTAGCGGAGGGTCCACAAGTGTCTTTTTTTCACCATTTCGGGCGTGGTTACCTTGGCAGTTAATACGGCCTCGTCTAACATTCTCTTTACCATGATGTATTTACTACAACTCGGCTCTAATAATAAGAATATCGATATGAAATATAATAGACACGGGGTTAAAAACAAATCAACATTTCATATGGTGTACCAAATACATATCATGGTAGCGCGCGGGTATTTTTTATTTGGTATTCTTCGTATATTATTATAACTGGTTACGGCTCTGATTAAATGAGCGCAAAGCCTCCCTCAAATAATGTGTTGAATATATATATACTAATTATTTGAGACCTACGCGTGGAACATTTGATAAAAACTGAAGTGCGAATAGGCGTAAGTTGAGATGGCTACAAGTCGAGAATTTGTTATATGTATGTATTACCATTTAGCAATACATATTTAAAATGCAAAATATTTCATCATATTTTTTTAATGTTTCATCATATTAATGTTCCACGTGGCGTCCGCGGTGAGGAGTGTTAAAATAAATAAACTCAGTCAATAAGACTGTTATATCGTTATTTTATTATATAACGACATGAATGTTGCATGATATCGTGCGCCGAGGCGTTGTTGTTTTGTCAAATGATTGTTTTTGTACGTAATCGTTCGTCGGTAGGGGGAAATTTCCCCCTCCGCTTGCATACAATAAATAGCACAAAGCCGAGAGCTGTTTTAGTCATGACGTGTTCTTATTTCTCCGTCAGAAACCGGCTGCGGCGATAACATAAAACAAAACGAGAGCGCCATACGTTCGCTATTCCCCTCTCGCTCGTTCCCCAAACTACAAGCAATTCATCTGCTCTCCCGAAACCACTCATAAACCAACTACCGACTAATAAGTACCCTACGAAAATATCGAACGACGGCAACATCGCGCAGGCGCAATCGGACTACCTACCTATTCTTGTACACGCGCTCACCTCCTTTTTACTCTATGTATTATTCAAAAATAACTTTTGTTACGCGTTATTGCTTATCGTTGCACATTTATGAATAAAAATATTATTTTGTAATGTCATTCAATGCCCATTGTACTTGAGCAATCACGATTTCCAGTTTTTTTCACATAAGTCCGCATTGGATTCAAAACTCAGGCATCATTATCATTTGAGCGATCCTACGGATTCACATATGACAAACAGATATCTTAATTTTATTATTTATATCTGAAAAATGATCGCCGATAATCATATCTGATTATTTTTATAATAAAATGAATAAATTATCATCTTAAAAGGCGAATTTAAAAAAATATTGATTCACACAAGATCAATAAAAAATCATAAAAACTGGCATCTCTTTGTAAATATTTAGTCACATTGAACAGTCTACAAAGGACGCATCGTATCATCTTGAGATAACGATTTATCGGTATACTATAGTTGCAATCAATCGATACAAATGCATTTATCGAAAGTCATCAATATTGTGTTTTTATCAAAAAAATGCCTTGCCGATTTGTATTATTTTTGTACGAAAAATTAAATGGATAAATAATGCCACCCAAAACGAAAAAAACGATTTTTTTAAACAGCATAATGAAAACCGTCGACAAAACTGCTTGAATGTTGTTTGTAACATTTTATTATATATTATACAATACACAGTCACATTTTTTGTCTAACAATAGGAGTTGTTTAGTTTAGAGCAGCAGTTTTTAAGCTTATATGGTCCGCGTAAATATTGGTCAAAATAGATCTCCTTATAATGTTTTTTGTAAACAATGCCACGAAAAACTCTTGTTATATTTTCGGGAAACCCCGATAAGTTCTATACAAAAAAAAATACAAAAAGTATTTTTCCCCAGATGATTATTCACATTTTTTTAATATACAAAAAATATAAAGACTGGCAAAATAGGGAGATAAAAAAATTGAATGTCTTGGTTGTCCTATTTAAAAAAAGGGCACTGTTTAAAAAAAACATTTTTGTTCTTATTTTTTAAGCTTAAATTTTTTTTTTGGCACAAATCTGGTATGAACGATGAAAGGTTTATACCAAATGGCAGAACCGGCTCAATTGCCGCATCACTAAAATATCTATAACTCCGTGAATAATTAGAATTTTGAAAAAAAATTTGGAGGATATTTTCTTAAAGGTCTAAATTTTAAAAATGCGCACAAAATATATAGCATGGGTGGAGGGGGGGGGGAGGGGCGCAGGGCATAAGCGCTTAATCTTCTAGGCGGACCGCCTCCGTGAGTCCGTTTATCATCGGTTCGCAGAAAGAGATCCACGGAGGAAAAAAAACAAGAGCGAAGAAAATGCGATTATTGGCTCCAAAGCTCTACTATTAAGATAAATACCACAATTATAAGATCGGAATGACACTATTTCATCGCATTCTATTCGCATTTGGAACCTTCCTTGAGAGCACCACCCTCTTATCCCAAATAAATAAGCCATAAATTATGAAGCAGACGAGTGCAAAATGCAGATTAATGAAATGCTCTATAAAACGTGATGTAATATTTAAATCTTATCTAAGAAAGTTGTCCGCAAAGCAAAAAAAATGCGCGCTTAAGAAAAAAAAGACGTATTTAATAGTGTAGTGGTTACTTTATACCACGTATAAACACACATACGTACATAGTTTCGATGATGTATACGATGAACAGTCTATAATTATTTTGTGTGAAATTCGTATTTGTAGACCCGCGCTAATCCGGCACCCCCTGTAGTCCGACATTCCAATAAATGTGTACGGTTTCATCAATGTAAAAAATGCAAAAGTGTGATTTTGGATTGCCTAAATCGTAATGTATATTTTTGCAAGTTGGCAAATGATCTGATAAAGAATCAGAGAGGTGGAAGATATTTTACATATGTGGTTTCTTCTGGAAAGAAACAGGAATACACCTATTTCTGGGCCCATGTAAGCCATGAAAAAAAGTTTTGCAAGGAGATGATAAAAAAAGACTTTGTAACTAGCAAGGGATAGTTAAAACGCTTCAAAAATGTCATGGAATACGTTTGATGACGTTAATTCTATAATGTGAAACCTTGTGTTGTTTGTGTATATCTCATCATTTTCAGTATTTTTCGGACTACAAGTACTCCTCTCCAGAAAGTTCCGGACTAAAAAAGGTCGCGGGTAGTACTCTATAGTCCGACAAATTGGCCAATTCGACACTGCCTTGAAAAACATTTGTCGGATTATAGCGGGTGTGTTGTAATCGCATTTTATAGTATAAATATTTTATTCTTTTTTTAAAATCCTGTGATGCAAAAATTGCTTTAGAAGGACGCAAAAGTGCAAACTGAACATATATCATATAGAAAATTATCGATTAATTTATTTTGTAAGTTATAGCTATGAATTTGGATGAGTATTACATTAGTTGTTTGCACAAGTGTTTTGCAACTCAACATTGGACGTTTGATTTATTACGACGGTTGAAGGAAACAGCACTAACGGGACCGGTTGATGAGTTTAATTTATGCAGTACGTATAGCGGGTATTGTGTCTGAGTCCAGAGTGCGATGCGATGAAGAGTGATGATAGGAAGGATGGGATGTTAGGGTAGAGTAGGTACGAATCGATAAGACGGCGCCAGCCCAGAGCGAGACGAGCTCAGAGCGAGACGGACTCCGAAGCGCGGCGGAAGAAAGCAGCGCCGGGACGAGGACTCATTCGGAGGGGGGATTTGTCCCCACCCTTCACGCAACACCTACTCCTACTTCTCATCCGAATGGTTTGCAAACTCAATTTAAATATTCATCCGATCGACCCACCGAATACCTCACGAGCATCCGGAAAACGGAGTCGAAAAGAGCGAGCCAAGGTTGCACGACGCGCATTCCTAATCCCTCCCACCTAGCCGACACCTAATTTAGACTCGCATGTTAGCTTCGGCACTATTTTCAGACTCGCTCAAATGCCGCAGACCAACTAACACATTAAATAATAAAACATAATCCCTAATAATGCTACAAACAATCCAAACAAATTTTTGCTCTATGAATATTTTTGCGCGATATATTCTACTATCGCGTAATTTTATTCATCGACATTGATAAAAGTCACACCGACTGTCATTTTTCGCAATCTACTGATTAAGCGTTGACTCTATATTATATCTATATTATATTAAATATATATTAACATTCAGGGACCCGCTCCCGCGGTAATGCGTTTGACTTTGGCTAATTCTCAGATCAGATTACCCTGCATTTGCAAAAAAGCACTCCAACATTTGACTCCATTCTGCATTACATATTTATGTGAACAGGCTTTTTCGGTACTGTTATATATGAAATTAAAGTATCTAATATATAAAAATGAACTGGGTTTTGTTCGTTCGAAATGCGCTTCCATACCGTTCATCTGATTGCGATAAAACTTCGTCCACTTATTGCTAAGAATGACGCGAGTAACATAGGCATAGTCTAATATATAAAAATTGATGTTTGTTTGTCCGTATTTAATGCGCTGCCATACCGTTCATTCGATTGCGATAAAACTTTGCCAACTTATTTTTTGCACTTTCTCAAATAATATAAATATAGTACAATTAAAAATCGATGTTTGTTCATATTTATAATAAAACCAACAATACACCAGCACCAAATGGATCCCGAGAGAGTCACTGTTTGGTGCGGATTTTGGTCTGGCAGAATCATCGATCGCCGTCAACGGTGGGTGCTACATATTGATAATGAGCAACTTTTTGTGGCCTAAACTGGATGATATGGATACCGACGACATGTGGTTCCAACGGGACGGCAGATATTTGAGGATATCGCGCGGCGGAAAAGTGAATTTGCCCCCGAGATAGTGCGATTTAACGCCTTTAGACTTCTTTCTTTGGGGGCTATCTTAAACCGCAGGTCTATGCGTATAAACCGCAAACAATTGAAGCCCTCAAAGTCAACATGACTAACGTCATCCGGCAAATTCAGTCAGATTTATGCGACAAAGTCATCGAAAATTGGACCTCCCGAATACGTGCCACCAAGCTAAACCGCGGCGGACATTTGAACGACGTTATATCCATATTTAATGACATAAAATATTATTTTTATAAATTTTACGTTTTTTTTTTAAGTCTCGAGAACGTTGAAATATTTCTAGGGTTGGGATGGGGTCTACAAAAAAAACTTTTGTTCAAGAGGGGGTCCGCAAAAAAAAAATATTCAAAAGGAATACGAATACATATATAATTAGTTTTAGGACTCAATTTAGTATTATCCATGCTTCGACGGGTTCTGTCGCGTGTACAGCCGAAAATGTAAATAAATCGTGGTTTTTTTCGACTTTTCAGATTTATTTATGAATCGATTATTTAAAGTATTTATGCACTAGACTGTGCGCTTTATAACGCTTTTTATTTTATTGCATTAGCATTAATACAAACGAAGTTATGAGCATTTTTGTGAAAATGGCCGTCCCTCGTTAATCGCGTCCTCTCTGAGCGATGATTCGTAATGTCGCGGTTTTGTAAAATAATATTTCCTTGTAAAGCAATTTAACTGGTCAAATACTGTCCCTTCTTCTCAGAATCGAAGATTGTTGTGATATTTTAAATAATTTATGCCATAAAAATTAAAAAATAAAACAAAGTATTTATCGTTGAAAAATTGAAGGTTCGGGATGTCAACCTTTATCAAAAGCTTTTGCCGTTTCAATAAATACATTCGAATATGCCTAATACCCGCAATATAACGCAATTGGATACCCATTTAGATATATTTACAAACATAACAATATGTCTCAACACACAAATGAATAATAAAACATCATAACTCCAAAGGGATATTTGATTATGGTGTGTAGTTCACTTGAAATTGGCCTTTAATAAGATGAAATAGGAATAACATAATAATAGGTAGTTAATAGTTTATTAATAGACATCGGCCTCCTATATTTTTATACTAGCTGGAGACTGTTTAAAGTGCATACCTATATTCTATTATTCTTGTATTATGCTGGTATACCACTATACCCGACACCGCGTGAGATAATTTGGGGTCTTTCACCTCGGCCGTCTATTGTGCCACTATGCCGCAATTCGTTTAGTTTGTTCTGTAGCTGTAAATTATTCTAAGTGATTACTGTAAGCATTCTACCCCAGCAATTTAATATCTTTCTAGTTAGTACTTTTTTTTAAACTTTAGTACCGTATTGGTCAATTTTGGAACTATTTGCGGTCACAATCAAAGCAGGACAACTATGATTAGTCGACACCATCCCTCATATTTTTCAGAGTCTCCTATTTTATTCCCATCATCGTTTAAGGCTACAGCCGCTTTACCGGTTATGTTAGTTTATTCAGTTGAGGTTCAACATTTTGTCTCAGGGTATTTAGTTTTTTTAGCTTTCTCTGATTATTCGTTGAACAAATCGAGCTCCATTTGGTGCAAAAAAAGATAACAAGCCCGAAGCAAACTACATTTTTTAAAGTGCCATTATATCCACCCACGCTTCGGGGTCAACGCTCAAGGGAGCGAGCAAGGAACGGTCGATATTCAATCCAGCAGGGGTTCAAGTTGAACAACTATCCTCGTCTACCCGAGCGGGAAGGTTTGACCAGTTTGCCCCTTTTCTCCGCTCCCCCCTATTGCAATCGATCGATTCCCCTTTCTCCCCATTCTTATTATATCAGTCAAACCAACCTATTTCACAAGCGCCAGATTTCTCCATCCAAACAAACAAAAACCACCATCGATCATCTCAGCGCGTTGCGGTCCAAGGCAATTGCATCGTACAGTACTATTCCGTGACCAAATTTTTAATTATTCAAATCCCTTGATATAAAATACTACTTTTTACGACAGCAATGCATTACAAATATAAGTGTATATTTTATTATTTAATACAGTCAAACCTGTTTTTGTGCGACTTTTTTTTGTGCGATTTCGAAGTTATGCGGTTTTTTGAAAGCATTTTTTTGAAATCTATTTATTATTTTATAAAAAGTCGTACCGAGATATTTTGGATAAAGTAGGAAATTAATCATCAACACCAACCGAAATTTGGAAAAAATATATAATTTGGGACTGTGTTAAATGATTCTTTTCTATATAACCCTCGATTATTCCTACCAGATTTATGTCAAAATTTATTTTTTAACTATTTAAAAAAATTAAAACTTACAAAAAAAGACTTGACTGAATTACCAAAAATGTTATTTTTTAATTGTCTTATTGTTTTGTTTAGTGTGTACTCTCCGCACTTAGTGTGTTCAAAGGATGAACAGATGAACATCAATTTACCGGACACAGAATAACTACTCTTTGATGGGACGGTCTATTTAAATTGAACATAAGACATACAAAAACTAACTCTTAAATGACTCGGTGAATTTCCAACCCACTTAACGTTTTAGTCACTAAGCCATCGCTCTTATTACCTTGGGTTCTTCTCACAATCATACGCACCGTGATATCTGCCTCGTAATACGAGTTTTATTAAACTTTAATGCCCGGTTGTTTTGGGAACTAGGGTAATTAAGTTATAAAACCAGGCCCTTGTTTTGGTAGTTAAGACACGAACACCATACTTATCGCTCTAAAGAGTTATATTTCCTTAATCTTGACTTAGTGTTTATGGAACACCTTAGGTGATGTTAATTTTTTCCATAAATTCACCGTAGCATTCTGATTATTCACTAAGAGTGCCATACCACGTTTCCAGATAACTACCAGGGCCGTAACTAGGGTATGATGCGCCCGTGGCAGGAATCTAAATTGCACCCCCCCCCCTCCAACAAAAAAAGGTTGAAAAAAATGCCGAAAATGAGATAATTTCAAATAAAAAAATGGATTTCTTTCGGGAAATGGTCACTTTTAGGATCAAAATCATGTACGTAAAATAATGGATTTCTTTCGGGAAATAGTCACTTTTAGGATCAAAATCATGGATGTAAAAAAATGGAAAATAATGGATTTCTTTCGGGAAAGGGTCACTTTTAGGATCAAAATCATGGATGTAAAAAAATGGAAAATAATGGATTTCTTTCGGGAAAGGGTCACTTTTAGAATCAAAATCATGGACGTAAAAAAATGGATTTCTTTCGGGAAATGGTAACTTTTAGGATCAAAATCATGGACGTAAAAAAATGGATTTCTTTCGGGAAATGGTCACTTTTAGGATCAAAATCATGTACGTAAAATAATGGATTTCTTTCGGGAAAGGGTCACTTTTAGGATCAAAATCATGTACGTAAAAAATGGATTTCTTTCGGGAAATGGTCAATTTTAGAATCAAAATCATGGACGTAAAATAATGGATTTCTTTCGGGAAAGAGTCACTTTTAGGATCAAAATCATGGACGTAAATAAATGGATTTCTTTCGGGAAATGGTCAGTTTAAAAATATCTTAATAATCTAAAAAAATAAAAAAAATAACTTTCTGATTATAAGTTTTATTGATAAAACTAGTGTTTTATTGGTTGAGATGGTACATATATATATAAATAAAATGAGAAGTCCTCCAATAAGAATTAAAAATAAAATATATGAGAAATAATTTTTTAGGTTTATTAAAAGGCATGAAACAAGAAGTTGCATTAAAATTAATAGTCCTATTCTTATAGGGTGTTTAAGGAAACTGATTGTATTTATTATTATTATTAAATTGATGTCTTAATATTTTTATATTTTACTTATTTTTTGAAATTTCTTTAATTCCTGTTTTATTATTAATTATTGGTTATGGGTATCAACCTGAGCGTATTCAAGCTGGAATTTATATGTTATTTTATACTTTATTTATATCTTTTCCTTTATTAGTTGGGATTTTTTATATTTATTTAATGAAGGGGACAATAATTTTTAATTTAATCTATGATTTAAATAATTTTTATTTGTATTTAGTTTTATTAATAGCTTTTTTAGTAAAAATACCTATATTTATTTTTCATTTGTGGCTTCCAAAGGCTCATGTTGAAGCCTCTATTTCAGGGTCTATAATTTTAGCCGGTGTTATGCTAAAATTGGGGGGATATGGTATTTTACGTGTTATAAATTTTATGGTTCTTACTTTTATAAAATTTAATTTATTTTTTATTGTTGTTTCATTATTAGGGGGTTTATATGCGAGATTTTACAAACGGTCAAAAATATTTTTTGTCTTTATTTTATTGGGAACTAATGTCAGTTGGGTCGGCCCGATGCTTAAGTGATGAAGATAATAGGGATTAGATAACCTAAAGAAGAAAGAAATCCACTATTTTTTTACATCCATGATTTTGATCCTAAAAGTAACCATTCCCCAAAAGAAATCCATTATTTTACATCCATGATTTTGATCCTTAAAGTGACCATTTCCCGAAAGAAATCCATTTTTTTACATCCATGATTTTGATCCTTAAAGTGACCATTTCCCGAAAGAAATCCATTTATTTACGTCCATGATTTTGATCCTAAAAGTGACCCTTTCCCGAAAGAAATCCATTATTTTACGTCCATGATTTTGATTCTAAAAGTGACCATTTCCCGAAAGAAATCCATTTTTTACGTACATGATTTTGATCCTAGTGACCCTTTCCCGAAAGAAATCCATTATTTTACGTCCATGATTTTGATTCTAAAAGTGACCATTTCCCGAAAGAAATCCATTTTTTACGTACATGATTTTGATCCTAAAAGTGACCCTTTCCCGAAAGAAATCCATTTATTTACGTCCATGATTTTGATCCTAAAAGTGACCCTTTCCCGAAAGAAATCCATTTTTTTACATCCATGATTTTGATTCTAAAAGTGACCCTTTCCCGAAAGAAATCCATTTTTTTACGTCCATGATTTTGATCCTAAAAGTGACCCTTTCCCGAAAGAAATCCATTTTTTACGTACATGATTTTGATCCTAAAAGTGACCCTTTCCCGAAAGAAATCCATTATTTTCCATTTTTTACGTTCATGATCTTGATCCTAAAAGTGACCATTTCCCGAAAGAAATCCATTTTTTTATTTGATATTATCTCATTTTTGGCATTTTTTTTAACCTTTTTTTGTTGGAGGGTAAGGGGGCGCAATTTAGATTCCTGCCACGGGCGCATCATACCCTAGTTACGGCCCTGCACATACGCTATATATGTATACATAGATTAGACAGTCACTGCTCCTATGCGTCGCCTAAGTTCGCCAATTAGTAATTACGCCACTGTTTCCAAGCGTCCAGATTTCGTCGGGTATGTCTCGATTTAGTAGCCTTCATCGTGTTGGTGAGGTGTACGATTTCTGTTAGATAAAAATTTCAATCCCGGGATTTTCGGGATTACATTTTCTAATCCTGGGATTCTTAAGTACCTAAAACTGTCCGGGATTCCGGGATTGGATTCCCTAGTCAAGCCAGACTACCATCTAATTGACAGAAGGGTCAAACGAAAGGGATATTGAATTTGTGGGCATCGTTGGAAATGGCCACCTTAGACATGAGCGAGGGCGTTGAGTCTGGCGATGAACGTGCCGCACGCAAGTGAACGCGCGCTTCTATCGTCTTTCAGACTTGCGTGTTAATCATATGTAAAAATGTTGATTATGACGAGTATTTGCCGGGGCGCATATTCTTATTGGAATGTTGGCGAATTGTTTATGCGCTCATAATGTGGACGCATTTATGTGTTTGGATTGATTTCGACGGTCCGGTGCCGAAGGGCCTTGAGTAGTAAGAATGGCACGCGCGCGAACAGTGGAACAAGTCGCAGTGATGAGTGTCCCCCTCCACCCCCTCCACACCCCTCCACGGACCCTCCGCGCCCCCTCCACAACGTCACGAGCGAGACGCGTTAGGCGCGCGCCATCTTGGCGTGCCTCCTGTCAGTTTGGCCGGTCGGCGGGACTGATATGTGCTTTTAGCGGCGCCTTCGGACATCGGAACGGCTAGGCAGGTCTATCCTTTCCTCGTAACACACTCGTCCCCCGGATCGATCCGACGGCCGTGGCGCTCCGTCGCCCCGTCGCCCCGGCGCCCCGGCGCGCGCCCCTCCACCCGGCACAGACGTCTCCTCTGGGACTGCCGCTTTCGACCATATTGTTATGTTTATGTTTTACGGAAACATTCACACAAAAAATATCGCACATATTCTATGAAAATACACTCATACATGTAATAAACACAATGTCAATGTCAATTTATTTACTCTGTCCGATGTTTACCATGAACCGAAAACTGATTTCGTTTTAAATTATTTTACAGATCTGTAATGGCCAATATTGAAGAAGAAATCGAAGATAACTTTGAGGACTCCTTCGTGGACGAGCCTTCAGGTCCGACTGCATTTTTTTAATCCGCCGCTACGTAAACCGCCGACAGTGAAACTTAGAACCGTTCGGATGTACGCACGACGATCGTGCTAAAAATTAATATAATCAGTGAAATTGAAACGCACACAGTGTTAAAATAGTTTGTTCGCGGAGTGCATCCGTCGATTATCTTTATGCCGTATTTGACATGCGTAGAAATTATATATCGGGTATACTTTGTCTTTGCCTTGTATGAAAAAAGTTGCTAGAAGAAGAACACGAATCGGAGCCGATTTCTCCGTTCTTTGTCTTTTGATCGTCAAATCTGGTGAACCAATGTGTGTTTGTTAGTGCTCTGCAACCTTTTCTCACCTACGACACACCGAAGTTCGTTCTTAAATTCTGCACTTGCTCGTTGATTGAAAATTTAATTCCACCCGCTAGGGACCGGGATTTTAAATAGATCAAAAATTACTTAAAATCCCATTTGTTTAATATAAAAAATAACTTGAAGGTGAAAGAATTCTATTTATTTAAGACTAACGAATATCCAGCATGCGTTGCAATGCCACACTTAAGGATATAAAGTGTATGTATTTTAATTCTGCGTTCGATGCTCTGTCATCTCGTGACGATATGATGCAGGCTGAGCATTAAATCATGCAAGCTCCCTGAATTTCGTTTATCACTTTGTTCTTTTGTTGGACAGGAGACTTCCTATATTTTCTCCCGTCCCAAAGATTCAGAGAAATCCAGATAGAGGCGGATGTCTCAGACACGCTCTGCGATCTCCGTCATCGCGTCAAGGAAGCGCTTTTATTTAGATGGCAGGAGAGGTGGTCTCGGGTCATCATCACCTCACACTTTCTTCCTTTCGGTTAGGCATCGCCTGAGATGTCGTCGGGTTCTTCACAAGACACGGGCGATTTAGGGCCTCGTTGGTTAGGTTTGGGCTTTCAACAACTTCAGAGTGTCCATGTGGAGATACGTTCATGAACGCAGATTATGTTCTGTGGATATTTTCGGGCATGGCGTCTGATCGTGAGGCATTCCTTCGTTATGTCAGTAGTCTGAAATTTGGTCCGGTTGGACACGGAAGCCTTGTGGTCACTCCTTCTAATTTTAGGGCTTTTTGTAAAAGTTTTGGAGGGGAAATGCAAACCCGGGGCTTTCTACGATCGGGTCGTAGAAGCCCTTCCTTGTGACTGGTAGCGATTAATGGGTTCGCACCCTTTTTTTTCGGAGCCACAAGTGGGCGCATTATCAATAATTAACAAAATTCTAAAAGCGAGATTTTTTCTGTGCGTGTAATTTTGGACATCAGGAACGAAGCAATTGTAAAACCAATCTTTAAATAAAACTTGTGTCACCCATGCTTTTCCCTCCAATACACAGAAAGATTTTCCAAATTGGGTCTTTTCATCGCATGTGGTTTTAAATAACGATTAATAACTAATGGTTTAGTAAAAAAAACTCCTGAAGCATTACGGCAAATGAGTAACGTAATTCGATCTTTTGAAACTTTGAAGCCGGGAGCCGATTTCTCTGTTTTAGATATGAACGTTCTTTCTGGCATCTTTTTCCAATTTAGACCCGTCTCATCAGCATTGAACACTTGGTCTGCTGTATAACCTCCCATTTGTATAATTGTCTTAAATTGATTTATAAAAATATTAGCAGCATCTACGTCGGAGTCTTTAGAGTCACTTTCTTTTTCTCTTAAATACTCAAATAATTTGATTTATTTTCTTTTAATCAGATGCCCATCCAGGGGTACAAGATAATCTTCAATCCATATTATCAAACAGTTTTCCGTTCTCGCTAATAAATTATTTTTCACATCCCTTTTCTTCCCGTAGGACAGGGGTATAGCCAAGTAAGTGAATAAGGTCCAGTAAGTAACTGAACGGTTACTTCGTACTATCCGTGACAGGTAGCGCCGCCTTATTCTATTAACTTAATACACACGGTACCCATACGCCTTCTTTCCACACAGCACGGAAATTTTGTGTTTTGCGAACTTCTTTGAGTGTTGAACCATAAATATTCATTTTTTTCTTTCTTTCTTTATCATTTCACTTTAGATTGGATTCAATTTCTGAAGCTATGCAATCCTCATCGATAACCTTAGGAGATCCACTTTTTGGTTTGTCTGCTAAGGAAAAATTGTGCGATTTAAAGTTTCTAAACCATTTCTGGCATTGTTGAACCAACAGAACTTCACCATAAATGGCATAGATGTTTTTAGTTGCCGTAGTCGTCGAATTTGTTTTAATGAATCTTGTACGGCATACAATAGCAAAAAAATAGTTTTCTCAGAACAAAGCCTTCCATTGTTATGGGTTGTTTTTGTAATTTTTTGATTAAGATACACACTCCAGTCGTTGATCGAACACTGACAAAAGAAAGCCGTGCAATCTGATTGTTAGATGAAACACAACCGGTTATGTAAAATTACTTATTCAAGGATTCGTGGGCATCCCCCATTTAATACTTCCGTCACCCCCTCGATGAATATTGTGAGCTCTTAAGCGTCCTTTTGTTGGTCCAACCGAAATCTGGAAAACCACGTTCTGCATGTTCGTTCGTGTGTACAAGTGTAAAAATGACACGTTTTTGGCACTACGAACGAATCTGTTTTTACCTACAATGTTTGAATAACAACATTGTATTTTCATACAAAAAAAATAAGAATTCTCCATTCATTTTAAAACTTGATCATTATAGAACATTTGGAGCATCTAAAAAAAAGCATTCACTCGATTTTCATATCACTTGACAATCATTTTTATAAAAGTATCTAATTACATTGGTTTTGTAAGAAAATATTGATGACATTAATGTTATTTGTGGGAACATTTCTTCACATTGTTACACATCAATAAATTCTAATCGATTGGATAAAAATATCTTTAATCTCCTTTCAGTTTGATACACTTTTCCCAGCGATGCTCCCTGTTTACCTGATACCCTGTTTGTAGTGAGAATCGTTAAGCTCCTCAAAATAGTCGTATATAGTATTCCAATCCTTACCACTGAGCTAATATATTTATAAGCTTGGAAAAAGAAAATAATCCGAGGAGGTTAAATCTGATGAATAATGTGCACGAGGAAGCATTTATTTTGGAATAATTTCAAATGCGACCCTTTTTTCTTAATTTCATCGCTTAAATTCATCGCATCAGCGGTCTGAATGTCGGACCGGTTGGACACACAGACCTTGCGGCCACTCCATCATCTATTAAGGTATAAGTTATGGGGAGAAATGCATTCCCGGGGCTTTCTACGATCTTCATGATCGCGGAAGCTCCCCCAGAGGCTAATTTACATAGGTGGCTCGCGACAAATGAGGTCGCGAATGAGACTAGACTTCCCCTTCCCTATAAAACTTGTATATTTATCTATTTTACTTATTTGTTTTATCTAGTTTTAATTTACAAAATCAAGCTAGTTCCTGCACTCAGAGCACAAGTGTATCCTCGCGGACATGGATATTAAATTCAAGTCTTGCACTGTGCTGTGCACTTTTGTTGAGCGGGCTGGCTTGGCCCCGAATAGCAGTGGTTCAGTGGAAGTTTCCCATTTTCCTTTGTCTGGATAAGTAGTTCGCGTTGATGGTCGGCCGCCACCTATATCGGTTTTTTCACTCCAGAAATGAGAACGGGAATTCTTTTCATTATTCAGTAGTTTGAAATTATAAAAGACAGATTTCTTATTTTTTTATTACTTTTATTATTTGAATTAATTATATGAGCACTCTTTTGTTTTAAATAAATAAATGAAAGCAGTTGAACTGAAAAATCCAGTTAGATTAGTGTAGTGATTTGATCATTGTCCTTTGTTGACGTATACATACTACAATGCGATATTTTAAAAGTTAGTTTTGTTTTAAACCATTTTAATGTAGCTCCATTAAATGTATATTTTGCTGCGTGTAAGCCTAAAATTTTTACGATTTGACCGTTTTCATAAGAAATTTGGGGACCCGTGTTCTACAGTTGAATTGCTGAAAAATTAAAAATGATCATTGATGTGGCCTCCGTTCTGATCAATGCATTGAGATAGTTTTTAGGCTTCTCTCCGCGCTTTCCGGCATATTGACGGGTGTCGATAGCAGCTTGAATATTGTTCTTCAGTTGGGTCAGGGTCCTTGAACGGTCATTATAAACTAGGACACAGGACTAAATTGAGCCAGCGTATCTACCACTGAAAATCGTCCCGCAAGGAGACGAGGCGTCCGAGGAAGGGTCTTGCAAAAGATTCTTTGACGTTCGCATCGTATTGGCCGTGGTGCCATTCTGCTGAAACCAAATATATCCCCCACATTCATTTCTTCAAGTTTGTGTAAAAAAAACTTTAATTAAGGGGATCGTAAAATTGACTGCTCAATGTTTTCAGGTGTCGTGATGCTCTTGAACCTCCAGGTTTTTTCTCTGCACATCACCAGTTTTCCTAAAACTGTCCACACATAAAACAATCGATTTCTGATCAAGAACACGACCCACAGGCGCGATATATAAATGATTCCTGAATGCACATTGCGTAGCGATGATTAAACGGCCACTTGAGATGTATGCGTTTAAGGCCAACGTGACCTATAGCAATAACTATTGCTTCTGGGTGCGGAAATAACGGAAGTTTCCCAGCCGCATCTTGTACTATTAAATAGATTTTTTTGTAATTGAGTTTTTATTATTTTTGATTATTAGATGATTATTTATTTATTTATTTTATTTAAACTTATGTTGTATAAGTTTTAGTTGAAACTTTTTTATGAATCAAATTCTCAATTTTCAGATGGAGAACATGATGAAGCTGATATACCCGAAGAGGAGAGCAATCCCGTTGCAAAGCTATTGAAACAGTTGCAATCTTCTGGTGCCCTCGTGCAGAAGTCGATAAAGAAAGATCGCTGCGTCACCTGTGATATAGTATTTGAAGATAAAGACGATTTTTTTGAACACCTCACAGGGCACGTTACCCTTCCTTATATAGTCGTATCGAGGGTGGATGCAGACAGTGATGATTTTGAAGAAGATGAAGATGATTGGTCGTCAGATGGAGATAAATTATCCTCTGAATTATCCTTCAAGCCAATAAATTTGCTGGCAGATAGAAATATAACCATAGGAAAATTTTTGGAAACAGGACGGGGAACTGAAACTAATTCAAGTTTGACTAAAACAACCGTAGATAGAAATGCTGAAATTCTCTCTCGCATAGGAGGTATATGCATCAAGAAAATTTCTACAAACCCGGAGCCACCACAAAATAAAGAAATTGAAAATAAGCCTGATACTTTGTTCCCTGACAATTTAAAAAATATGGAGACCACGGGCACTCTTAAGTTGACCATAAAGCATTCATCTGATAATAAACAATTTCAAGTAGTTAATGGAGGGCAGCCAGTCAAAGCTGAAAATGTAACTACGGCATCCACGGAGAAGAACGAGTCAGAGGCGGTCGACTCTAAACAGGGCATTCTCGAAAATTACCTAAATGTTCCTATTAAGACAGAACCAGATTCAACAAATAACAACTCTACCGACGGACAGGCTATTCGGATTCCAGGACCAATTGTCGTAGTCAAGAGCGAGGCTCAGTTGAGTCCTCCGATACCGGCTGAGCTAAACGATGCTTCAATGAATCATCTCAAAGTTAAATCTTTCGCTAACCAGCAGGAAACACCACCGGCAAAACAGGTGACGGTTCCAAAGCCAATGCTGATTCCGAAGGTTGAAAAAGAAACGTGCGCTGTTATCGAAATAAACTGCGATGATTCTGATAAAGATGACGATGAAATTATATTTGTCGATTCATCACCGGGTCCCGATAAAAAACCAGTTGTCGCTCTTCCTCCTCCAAATTCTACTGCAAATCAACCATATAGCAAAGATTTAAAGGCCAGTTCGTCCTCTTCAAATTCGAATACTAATGTTGCTACCGAAAAACAACACAGCTTCGATTGGAATGCACCGTCTTCAAAATCAGATAGTGTTCTCGAATCGATGCTGTCTGATAAAAACACAGACGATCTCTTTGCGAGTTTGCTGTCTAGTCATAGGAAGGATGGAAATTCGGATCTCGAATCTAGTGAATATATATCGTTAGACAAGTTAGGATCGCAGCACACTTGCGATGTTTGCAACACAAGATATACTAGCACTGAAATGCTTGAAAATCATCGAAAGAATACCGGTCATTCAAATCAATTGGTTCCCACTATGATCAATCCTTCCGGGGGTTCTATGGCCATATCTACATACCAACAGCCAGGGTTTTTAAACATGAACAGTATTTTACCTGTTAAACAACTCGCAGACACGGTGAGCAAAATAGCTTCGGGTAATTCTACGGGGCAATTTACTCATCAACAGAATATAATGGTTAACATTCAATCATTTCCTGGTGGAATGGGTCAACACGGAATGGTGTCTCAACAGCCCACTACTCACCCGTCTACATATTCTTATCCAGGAATGCAACCTCCTTATCAACCTGGATATAGAATGCCAAATCAGAACAACCCCTCGTATCCTGGACCGTATCCTCCGCCTCCGGCTTACTCAAATGCATATCCTCAATACAATCCTCCAGGTCAGCACCTCCAACAACAGCAACAGCAGCAGCAGCAGCAACCTGTTTATAATCAAATGAATGCACCTTATCCACCACATACAATGTCACAGAACTATGCACCAAATCAATTCATGATTCCACAAGCAGCAGTATTCCCACCAACATCTATGGGTCAACCGATGCCGTCCAATCAACCTATAATGCAAAATAATCAAATATCAAATCGAAAGTCACCAGCCAATCAACCAATTATGGGACAGAATGTCATACCATTAGGTAACTCCGTTGAACAACCTCATAATCAAAATGGACCTCAAAACACTACCGAACCGTCGAAAACGGTAACGGGCGGTATTAAAATACAAAGTATACAACCGGGTAATGGCACTGCATCTAAATTGACTGGTCCTCGAATGATAGGCAGGGGTGAGATACGTGGTCAAATGGCGGTTAGGCCCGTTCGAGGCAGAGGAGGTATGCAAAGACCAGGCGTACCATCCATGATCAAACCTGGAGTGAAGGTGAATCCGATACAACCTCTCAGAGGGCCAAGGCCGGGAATGGTCAGGAGTCTATTAAAGAGACCGGCCCCATCCAACGGACCTTTAGCTTCCCCTTCTAAAAAACGAATGGAAATGCTTCTCCCCGATAGACACGACAATGAAGACTGTCAGGTAATATTTAACGATCGAAAATCGTTATATCAAAAACTTTTTTGTTGATTGTCATATTTTACTTGCAGGTGGTTTCTATGCAGCACCAGCGTGAAGGATTGCCTTTAATACAGAGCATACAAGGATCTCGCGATAAAACCCCTGCCGGAGTGCAACTTAGCAGTCAGATAACGGTGACCAAAACTAAAGTGAATCCTCCGCCACCGTTGCCGGCATCCAAAGATGCGAGCGCAGTGGCGAACATGCTTGCCGCGCGCGGCATTAAAATTACACCCAAACAAAAACCAAATATTCCAAATCTCGGCGGCAATATTAGTATAACTCCAACAAAGTCTTCACTTTTAAATTTCACCTTGCCCGAAGACAACGATATACAGTGCTCGCTTTGTAGTAAGGTAAAATATGAAATATCTTAATTATGTATCGATAATGTGAATAAGTTACTGCCGTTTTATGAAAATATAATGTCATTAAAGTATTGCCCATCGCTTCCATGTCGAAAGACCCATTTTATAGTATCGTCATAAGATATAAAGTCCTGTTCAGCCAGGTCATGAGCCATCGATCGGATAAGTGGTATTTAGAACGAGCAATGTCGAGAGAGTGAGTGGTGTAAAATTTTCTATTTCATCGTTTTCAAGTAGGTTTTGACCGCTAATGTGACATACGGCATAGGGTTGTCATGCTGCAAAATTATCTTGTCGTGTCTTTGGGCCGTGGCCGCTTTTCCATCAATTACATTCGGTAGAGATTACCTGTGATGGTTTCGTCGGATTGGAACTGCTCATAATACACTACGCCCAGCTGATCCTACCAAATACAGAACGTGAACCATGGATATTTCGCTTTGACGTCGAAGCTTAATCTAACGCTTGGAATTATTGTAATATATTATTTTTTCATCGCCAGTCACAATATGTTGTAAAAAACCTTTTTATTTTTGGCATATTGACCAACTTCGGAGTGTCAATGCAGTGATCTGTTCATGGATACGGACAGTGTTCTGTGGATATGACATCCGATCGGGAGGTGCTCTATCGATGTCTCAGTGGTCTGAAATTCGGATCGGTTCACTCTCCAATTTTTGAGTCTTTAAGGCTTTTTGCAAGACTAATCCCCAGGGCTTTCTACGACCTCCATCACGTCATATAGTCCTCCTCTCTAGCTATCAGTAACAATTAGTGGGTTTGCACTTTTTTCCAAGGTCAGGTAAGACTCAAAACTCTTCTCTACCCCATACAAAATATATAGCAGACAGATGGCAAATAAAGAATTTCACTTTGCAACGATAACAGTATTGTCTTCCATTACCTTTTATATCGTTTTGTATTGCCAACCTGAAATAGGAAACCACTCTGTATTGAATTCGCTCGGATAAGTTACACGTGGACAGGGAGACACCCTCAGTTGGTGTATGAGCAAATCCGAGATGCATTTAAGCGTCACGTCTGATTTCACCCTGGCTCTGTAAAGCCATTGAGGAAAACTGCTCAGTCTTTACCTCCCACACTTCTTAACGGGACGGACGCGAAAAGGCCCATTGAGACGTTCATTCAGGAGACCCGCTGGGTGAGCATTTTAAATAAAAAACAGAGGTTATGCTACCTTCAAAATCGAGCAAATGAAGAGGTGAATGCATGATACAGACGAGATGGATGTAACCCCTTTCTATGAATGGATATTGAAGAGGCCCATAGTTCTGCAGTGGACTGTTCGTGGCTGCATTATGATGATGATGATATATATATAAAAAAATCAATGTCTTTGGTCCGTAGTTCGTTTGTCCTGTATGCGTTCCTATACCATTCATCCGATTATGATGAAACTTAGGGAAGTTGTTGTTCGTACTTCCATGAGCATTTTTGAATTAGTGGTAAGCATTGTTTGTGTACGCAATTTGTTTCTCGAGACGTTTAGCGGATGCACCATCTTCAGCGGGCATCTACTTGAATCTAATTGAATCTTGAAACTTGTTTGATCAACTCTTAATGATTTTGCAAGTTGTATTTGATATGGATCTTCATCAAGCAATGTCAAAAATTCTTTATCTTCAAGCTTTTTTGATGTACCACTGCGTTCTCATCAAAATAATTATTTTTGAAGCGATTAAATCAATCCGCATTTAATTTTTTAAAACGTCAGCGACTTATTCCGCACCCAATATTAATATGTTATATACTCGATTAATATTTTTTTTATTACTTTTCAGTCGTTCGCCAACAACAACGCACTCAATGTTCACATGCGTCAATTTCACTCGTCATCTAAGAACTTTTCTTGTGAACATTGCTTCATAACTTGCAGTACTGCATATCAACTTCTTGAGCATAAAAAGAATAATCATAGTGTTCCTAATGCCGAAATGGGATTACCCGTTTTGGATATTTCACAAACTGGAACATTGAAAAGGCTCTACAATTTAGGCATCACTAATTTTATTCCATTGGGGAGTAAAGACCAAGATGGAAACGTTTTCGCCATACCGATTATATCCATACAAAACGCGCTCAATGGCAAACTTACTACATGTCTTCAAAATTTGGGCGTCGAAGGGCTATTGAGTCTGGGACCTGTAAAACAGTTACCAAAATGTTAACTCTATAGTGTTCATACTAAAATGTAGTGATTGTTTACAAATACTTTAAGACGAAACAATAATAAATTATATGTGAAATTCATTTTGAAAATCAATTTATAACGATTAACAGTGGATTTTCATGTGAATTTATAAGCTATCTGCATATGGACGAGATAAAACCATATGTTTATATTAACAATTATTAAGGAGTTCTACTATATGTAAAAAAACATTGAATATAAGTCAATGAGAGATATTTTAAATTGGACTTATTAGAGCAATGTGTATGTGCGAACGTAAATCACATTCGGAGATATAAAAATTATATACGATTTTGTTAAATATAAAACATAGTTATAGTTATGTTATGAATTTTAGTCATGTAAGTTTACTTGAACAATGTTACGATTTTTTTTTCATTGAAATACAGATTGATGTTAAAATTATGCTACTCTCAAAAGCCAAAATGTGACATTAGAATCTATTTTTTCTACCGGTACGTAGATTTATTTCGGCAACTATGCTGTTTGAAAATAAATATTATCCGTTTAAGTTCCTCAGATATGATCAAATACGAATGTGTTTTTCTGATTATGTGATATTTATTTAACGATTGGCCAGTTTCTGATGCGCTTGAAGTCGTATTTGTGTTTGGACGATATATTTTGACAAAAAAGAAGACGGTCGACTCCTTGACTATGGACCATTAATACACTTTAGTCGGGCCGGCGATGTCGTCGTCGTAGCGGGTGATTCTCATGTGAAAATTGTTATAACTTCAGAGCTACGAAATATTTTTAAGCGAAATTTTGAATAAAAACTTACCACAAATAATTGCATTGTTTGATTGATATGCAAGATGTAAAATTAGTATTTATTTTAAACACTACATACAATGTGTACTATGAAATCAAATTTAAACATGCTAAAAATTGCTTAATTTATAGGCCGTGCACATACGACAGGCGCTGGGTGACTTTAAAAGTTTATATATTTCAATATAATATATTGGACTACTTATCCTGCATTACAGCGCTAATCGAGAAAAGTGTATTATGTGTCCTGACTAAAGTGTGTTAATATGGGAAATACAAAGCTTTGTTTTTATTTAAAAATCCTACTTTTAAACGACACTTAAATACCGAAATTAAAATAGGGTCTAAGTGCCAAAAAAATCAATGCCGGATATATGATCTACCAGGGTATTTCCAGCCAAGATGAACACCGCAGTGATCAAAAAGTGATATACGTCTCATATCGACTAAAAATTTGGACATGAGAAAGCTGTGCGCGAGAAAAACGATGCTGCGTTTGCTCATAATGCAACAAAAACAGTGTCAGGAAGACGTTTCAATCGAGTATTTGGCGATGTTTTACAGCAATAAAGCCGAGTTTTTGCGTCGATTCATAACAATGGACGAAATATGGATCCATCACTTCATATCAAAGGAACGGGGGAGAAACGGCTCCAAAGAAGGCGAAGGCAATTTTTTGGGATGCACGAGGGATAATTTTCATTGATTATCTTCAAAAAGGATCAACGGCGAGTGTTATGTGAACTTATAGTATAGCTCGATGGTTCTCATTATAAACAGGGTATCGAAGCTATTGAAAATCGCTGGGAAAATTGTAACGAGCTGATACGAGACTATGCAGAGAAATATAGAATTTTTTTCCAGATTTTTCGTATTTTTTATGTCGGATCAGACAATCCTCGTATATAACAACGCCAATGTTTTTAAATATGGCATTTAGGTCCTATTTTATTTCTGGTATTCAGTATTATTATTAGCGGATTACATACGGGGGAAACTTCGCACGCTTCCCGTGTGTAATGTGTCAATATATTTGGACCATCTTGGCTTTCCCGTCAATTTTGCATCCTCGCAATGCCTATAAACAAAGAGTAAAACCAATCTTGTATATTTTAGCTCTGCTCCGATGTGTTTATGGATATTATGTTGTCGTAGATTACCTAAAAATTGGAATTCCCGCGTGAAGACACTGTTTAACTTATCTCAAAACACAAATTATGTATTCTAAATGCAATCAGTTTGATTTTTATTTTCTCAGCGTATGCGTTTCATATTTGAGGATCGCGATGAAGAAATATTTTGAGTCAGACCGTTATTTTCCATTCCACTTTTGTCGAAGCCAACACCAAATTGGTTCCGATAATCTGTATTATTAATGCATTTGATCATATTTATGGAAATATTAGTCCGGTGCAATAGTGCTCATCATTAATTTTAGCCGACGAGATGTTTTCATACAAAGATCATCCAAATGTGATGCCTTGATGTTTGCTGGGAATAGACTGGAATCAGACGCGTCAATATGATTCAATTGTCGCCTTTAACATCGTGCATCGAAGAAATGCGGTCCAATGATTCCATTCGCCCAAAATTTACACTAAACCGTAGCTTTTTTTGGGTGTAGACGTCTTTCTTGAACAACGTGAGGATCTTCATCGCCCCAGATACGACATTTAAGCGTCACATTTGGATGGCTCCATATAATTAAAGGATTCAAACCCTTGTAAAACATTTCTTAAATGTTAGCGTAACCAATATCTGAAAAAACGGACATTATATTTTTGAAATATAACTAGAATTACATGTACATATGTGGGTTTTCAGCAATATAATCACTGTATGTCCAGATTAATAAGTTTAATAAAACATTTTGATATTGCAACTTATCAGACTTTATGAAACGGAATGTTCAATTCATTTTTTATACGGATGTAAAATTATTTTTGAAACATTACCCTCCTTTTTGTTATCGCACGAGGATGTGTCCACCGCCTGCGGTATTATTCTCTGATTTCAGCTATTACGGAGGGCTGCAAGTGCAGAACGACTCGTAGCGCTTTTGATTTGGTTAGATCAGTGCAGCGCATCTTCCTTTTTTTCCTTTCAAAGACCTCGTCATGCGTTCAAAGTATTAACGAATGCGTTGTAAACAAATTATGGACATATTGATTTTCTCTTATTGAAAGGGTTCCTGATTTAAAGGACTAATATTTCCATTATCATTTTTATATCAGTTTATTTTGTTAATACAATACATTCAATTTTTAGCGTCTTTAGTAAATTTCATCTTTGAGTTGATTTTATTATCTTACATAACGTTTTTTTAAATCTGCAATCATTCTGCATTTGAGTTTAGCACCTAATTTGTCTCGAAGATGAATCGATTATGATCTAGCAACCTGCGGTCATTTAAATAGACTGATTTGGGTTATATTTTATATTTAATTTTTGGAAACGAAACCAATACGCATTAAAAAAAATCTATCATTCTGTATATTAAATATGAATTGATAATAAAAGACTTTTATAGAAAGTAATGTTTTGATTTAAGAAACTAAATTCATAGAATCAAATGAGAGACGCATAGATTTTATTCGACAACGGTACAGAATGTCCATTTAAAGTAGATTACCAGTAATAAGTCTATATGAAATTATAGAATTACTTAAATGATGATCCATGAAAGAAAAGGGATTCTTAATATATTTTTCATTTTATAACGCTTCATTATTAAAATTTTATTTTAATTTAAAAATGACAGTTGTTTAATTTTATTGTCCTTATTATTGAATGAATTAAGGAAAGAACCTTTTTAATTAAATTCAAAAACAATGGATTGCATGGAATTATTATTTGAACAAAATAATAAAGTCGAGTTCTATTATTAATAAATAAAATAATAAAATCGTTTTATATGTATTTTTAAAATAAATTTTAATTGAATTCCTTGTGTGGAATATTTTAATTTTAATAATGCGATTTGAATAAGCGCAAAATGTGCTATTATATAAGCGTTAAAAAATAAAATAAAAGCTCATAAATTGAAAATAGTTTCGTTCGTTACAGAATATTGAGCTGGCTGGAAAGGCGAGAAGGGAGAGCTTTCGCACATCGTACGGGCACAGATCAAATCAGCTGTGCTTCAGTACGGCGCAGGCCGCGTATGGAATCGGTTGTGTTTAGGATTGCGCGCGACGGTCTCGCGTTCAACGTTTCCTCCCCTCGAGACTCGAGACCGTTCCTCACTCGAACCGTCGATAAAACGTTCGAGGCTCAATTTGGAGTGCGATCTTTGTCATAAAAGTGCAATGTCGTGCGATCGTAAAAAAATGTCAATAAAAACAAAAACCTGAATAAAAATGGTGCGACCGTTCGGCGGATCGTCGTCTTTCAGCTTGCGGAATTGAGAGACCGCAGGCGCTGCATCCCGGGCTGAGGATCCGGATTTTTTAAAAATAATAATACAGCGAGCCGCTCCGCGTGACTGTCCTTGTCGCCCGTCGCAGATTCGGATGCTGTCGCCGATCCAGGGTAATTCATCTCTCATATTGACGAACGTTCTTCTTCTTCTTCGTCTTGCGATATTATTTTCATACAATAGGACGCCTTCAAGCCAAGCTATAAAATCGACCATATGCGAAAATTTGTCAGGTTGCCGGCACTGCTTTGCGAAGCCGCGCCGTAGCCGCCATTTTTGCATTTGAACGTATTTACGAATTACATCACATTGGCGGCGTTCTTCATTCAATGCGGGCTGAAAATCGACGGCACAAAACACTTACGCGATCGTCTAAATCGACAATGTGCGAAATAAAATCATCCAGGCCGCAATATCCAAATTCCCTGCGATGTATTAAGACGGAACGAAACCTAAATATTATTTCAATCTTAATAAACTTAATTTACATGACGGATTATAAAGATAATATTACCGCTCAATTCTGATCGGAATCCGCTACGATGGCCAATGTGCTTGAATTTGCATTATAGGGGTGACCTTATTAATAATTTCCATGTTTCCCAAACTATTATTTGCGTTCACGTGCCTTAAAAATAAAAATATAATATTTATATTTTGCTATCCTTTCTGAAGACTTTTCAATTGCTTCAAGTTAACTGATATTTAATTCTTGAGCTTTTTTCCACTCATATGTCCCCGAATAGGTTTTGACTTCCACTTGTATGTCGACATTATGTCGCCAAATGGGTTTTGAATTCCACGCGTATGTCGACATAATGTCTCCAAAGTTTTAAACTCGTATAAATACCATATATAATACTTTAATATTTCCAAAATACTAAATATGCGTTATGTAAATTTTCTGTTGAAAAAAAGTTTTTATTTTTATTTTAAATTTCGAGCATGAAACATGAAAAACGCGCGAAATTAAATACAAATTAACGCCACACCAAAAAAAAACAACGTTTGCTTCATTCAGCTAGGAGTCAACACTTTGCCTTGCCTTCGATCTTCTATCAAAATTTAAATAATTTTATATAAACCAATCCAAACAAAATACGGTGCATTGGGATGCAATTCAAAATGCAAAAACCTTACCATTCAGCTGACTGTCGATTTGCCCCTGGAGTGTAGTCATGGATCCATGTTTCATCCATACCGCATGAAAAAACTTTTTTATTGCGCCGAAACAGCTCTAAACAACGCTCCGAATTATGGACGCGTTGTTGTTTTTGATTGAGTGTAAGCAAACGAGGTACTCGCTTTGAAAAGAGTTTCCTCATGGACAAATGTTGATGCAAAATGATGAATACACTGCCTTTTGATATATATAAGATGATATACACATTAAGGTTCAGATTTATCGGATCGCAATAATCTTCATTAAGTTTAATAGAGTTCAAATTCATATGAACAAGGTTGAGTTCAAAATTGCACAGAACATTGTTTCATCGATGCTTTATTGCTATGAAACATCGCCAAACAATTGTTTGAAATCCTCACGACTTGTGCATAGCTTTCTCATGTCCAAATTTTCAGTCAAAATTTGATGTACATCACTTCTGGTCTTGGCAATTCATACGGCCTCGTTTAAATTCTGCCACCCAACATTTTACTTTTGTAAACGAAGAAACAGACTCCCCCAGAGTTGAATCTAGCTCGGTTTTCATATTGATTGGACTAAGACCATTCAAATAAAAGTATTGTATCACGTAACCATCATAACCAACAGTATGCAGCACATTAAAAATGATCATTTTCAGCTTGAGAGAGCTCCTGAAGTCGAGAAGCTCCATTGTTGTCATTCAGCTGGCGTCCTCATGGTTGCCCTTGGTTATGATGCTCCGTAATTTGGCGACAAACAAAGATGTTGAACGTATCTGAAGAACGATGGGCTTCATGAATATGAATCTCCGGACAACTCTTTTTGATCCAATATCGATCTGGAAGTGGAAGATTGCGAATGGAATTACGTCATCCACTTGCAAGGTCTTCTGTCTAACAAGTCCGTGGGTAACAGTGCAGAACCACCGACGAGAGACCGCCAGGTGACCAGGTTTCGCTTTCTACGATAATAACGTATGAGATGGTAACGTTGTTGGCGGTTAAGCAACAAAAAGCGATCAAACTCTGCTACGTTTTTTATGCCAATCATCGTCGCTCTAAATTTTTTACTTCGGGAAACTAATCACAATCACCAGAAAGTTGGATCAGTTTCACTTCCTTGACTTCCAATTGTAAGATTTTCCATTTTGCAGCTGGCAAATAGCCCCAAGACTATTGATATTAAACAAGACTATTGATATTAAACATGGGAAAGCCCGAAACTAGCAATGAAAATATTCGACATTGTATGCAATTTTATTTTATCAGGTCTTGAACGTGACCAAGACCACAAACACCCCCAAATAAAATTTCTGAACCGGGCGTATTATCAATTTTGGTTTAGACAATAAATAATACAAGTTGAAGAGGAGTTATTTTATAACATTCGGCAGATTTATCAACATCTCATTACTAACTATTTTGTTCTTTAGGACATTCATTAAAATTTTCAGCCAAAACCTTCTAATTTATACAAGAATTTAATGGAATAATTGCAGGAGCTATGGAAATTGGTTGTTAATTATAAAAGCGATTATATTTTATATTGACTTGTACAGAAGAATTAAGTTTTTTGTTGAAAAACAAAATAATGGATTTCTTTCGGGATGACCTAATATAACCATCGTATTTGTTATGCGTTTTTAGGCCTCATCAACGATGAAATAGCCTCGGTTTTTAATGACTTCAGCTCCAGCGATGCTATAAGATTCCTTCGGGAATCATTAACCCGTTGATGAGGAATCCCGCATATGCTGCGATTGGATCCGTTCAAGGACGCAGAACATATTCTATGGCATGGCTTTCGAGATTGAAGGGCTCCTGTGTCATGCCAGAGATCCCTATCTTAGACCTGTTGGACACCAAGACAATGAATCCATCCCGTGCTTTTAGCGCCTTTCAAATCATTTCGGTTTCGGCGCCAAATGTGTACTCGATGGTCACTTAGTTGAGCAGGAGTTAGTTTTTTGTACAAAATACTTCATGCCTTAAGCATGCAGATATTATGGGTCTACATGTTTTAACCCTATGGTATACACTGGTAAATGGAGGGTTCCAACTAGAGAATCCAATCCCGAGCCAAAGCATCGAGTGTTTCGTCATTTAGTCTGGATCTGATTTTAGAAGCCAGGCAACTTGCTGCTGAAAATGCACGCTTAGCCTCCACACTCGTTGAAGTCATCAGATATTTAAATTCTAGTTCGAGTTGATGACCGCATGAGCCCCCATTTTCATATAACACCATAAATGTGACTGATAAAATTCCTTTCTACTGAGACACGGACTAAAACTCCGTCATAATTCCCGATTTCCCAGCAAATTATTTATTTCCGTCGCTGCAGATGAATATTTATATACTATAATACTTTGATGTGATTCGTAATTATATTACGGAGGAATACAAAAATTTTGAAGCCCGTATCTATAATATTTCATATCGATATTGCCATAATTAGAGTCGATGTGTAGTAAATACATCACCGGTTGGGAAAGGTTAATATAACAATTCGTAAAACATATATGTACTGTATATATGTATACATAGATTAGACAGTTATTGCCCATAGGCGTCGCCTAAGTTCGACAATTAGTAGTTACGCCACTGTTTCCAAGCGTCCAGATTTCGGCGGAAATATCTCGATTCAGTAGCTTTCATCATGCTGGTGAGGTGTACGATTTCTGTTAGATAAAAATTTCAATCCCGAATTTTTCGGGACTGCTACAAGATTGACTCACGCTGATCGATTCTGAGCAAAAGAACCAATCAAAGACATTCGACATCGAGTGTATGACGAGGTGAATATATTAAGTATGATTGGTTTTATGCATTTTTGCAATACAAAATCGAAACTCGAGCAAATATATCGACGACAGCAATATCATTTTTGTGCGTGCAAAACTTTTAATTGCGTTTTTTTGCCAAATAGTTTCGAATTTCGCCAATGTCACCGTTATATTCATGGTGTACAGGGTTTTTGTTGATGAAATCAATATTTTTGTCAACAAAGGGATACTGCGGACTCTCGATTTACGCGTTTTATCATCGGGCTCTGGCGAGCCGTTTGGAGCCCTGCACGAATCCCCCGGACGTTAATTTAAATGATCATATTGTTGATATACAACTTTAAATCCTCAATTGGAATAGTCGTCACGTGCTTTTGTCCAATTTTAGCTTTTTCCATAGCCAACGAGCTGTCGTTCTTTGACGACTCTGGTAACTTCCAAGACTCTTTTGTTGTTCAGTTTATAGAGCCGCGTCCATTGTGGTATCCCGATTAGTTTTGGGCTCGTGGCTGTTGCGAATCTCAATCTTAAGATCGAGCTCGAGAAGACAAGAAGAGGTTCTATAACCGGCAGCCTCCCAATGGCCACCTTCTTTGGGCCCCATATCAATTCGGCCAACGCTCGAAAGAGGCCGGATCTTTACGATCCCCGATCGTTTCTTCGACGCTTGTACAATCGTGATGATCTAGAATCATTGTCTGGATGATCTGCGAAAAAATTCTATATAAATGCGAATCCATCGATATTCATTGGTTCAAACAATAAAAACGTACTTAACCCCGTTTATTTTACTAGGCCTTAAAATGGGTCATTCCAGTCGTTATTTATTCATCATACGACGTCAGTGCAATGCGGTGGTCCATGACGAATTTGAATTTGGTCTTCCATCCCCTCTAAAAGTCTTTATTAAGATTGCCCCAAATTCATATTTCCATAATTTCAATCCAAATTTCAGTTTTTCCACGTTTGAATGCTCCGAATGAGAGTTGTTTGCGCATCAGTTCTAGTTCAGTATGCTTGTTCAGCTGAAAAACATGCAGAGTGCGAGAAAAACATGCAATTTGTTGTTCGACTCTTCGATTACTTTGCCTGATGAAATAAATATAAAAGCGGCGGCTGAAATATATTGGATCTCGAGGGGAGATTGCGTTATATTTTCTACGCAAAAAGACAGCGAGCGTCCAAAGTTATATATATATATGTGTTCGCTGTTCGCCGCTTGTATTTACGCGCGTAACTCAAGCATCCTCTATAAAAACAAGTTCATATAAGTTCATTTTAATTGACGAAATCGTAGATGCTATATTCGTATGTGCACACAAATCCATTTTTCAGTATCGCGCAGCATGAGTCAATCTTGTATATCGATAAATGAACCTTAACACTATCGATATCGAATATTCGCCTAAGATGCTCTTCAAATTCAGACTATTTAATACAATTGCAGTTAATGACATGTTAAATATTGGACTTTCTGTATGCTTGTTCAGCTGGAAAATTTGCCAAAGGCGTGAAAAACGTGTCGGTCAGTTGCCGAAGTTCTGTACCTTTTAAAGGTCGCATTGGACCATCGTCTCGTACCGTTTTATTTGGCGGATCCGATGTTTTTGGCGGAATATTGATCAAGTTGTTTTTGTGTCAAGTTCACAAAGGGTGAGTTTCGCTTTTTTTGTTGCTCTATTAACTCAGTAGGGGTAGTCTAAATGTCATCGTGTCCATTTAATTTCCGTCGCTTAAATGTCACGTCTTTCAAACGGAAAATTCATCATATCGGCGAAGGACGTCGAAAGCCAAATATGGATAGTCTGGTTTTTTGTACTATTATATAGTTGGATTTTATATGTTCTTGTTATTTTGAGCACTTTAAATAAATTTATCGTATTATTCAACATTAACACACGCTATTAATGGTCTTTGCTTACCTTTTCATCCCAAAATACGGTGACCAAAACTTTTGCGCTTTGGTTCACTTTGGACTCAGTTGACTGCAGATTTGTTTCTGAAGTATAGTGATGGATCCATGTTTCATCCATCGTCACATACCGCATGAAAAAACTTTTTTATTGCGCTGAAACCGCTCTAAACAGCGGTCCGAATTGTGGACGCGTTGTTGTTTTTTAATCGACTGTAAGCAACTGCCTTCTGATATTTTTAAGGTATCAGACAATGATTTTGTATGAGCTTTATATCGTTTTTAAGCAGATTTACCGCGCAAATCAAGGACCTGCGGTTTATTTTCGACCATAATTTATATTTGACGAGAGTTTCATGATCGCTGCATCCTTCCATCGCAGTCGATTACTCTAATTAGAAGCTTCTCACAATTGTATCAACCGAATCTCACGATTCTTTCTCTTGTCGGTTCTGCTAACTTTCACTAGGCTATGTATTTACGTGTGCAATTAATCTCACTTTAATAATTATCGTTCGTAAGCTGCTCTCGTTGCGATGTCATCGAAGATCTATTTTCATGAAATCGATGCAATTTTCTAATTTCAATATCGAATCCAGCCCATTGAACGTTGAAAGCATTCGAACGATCGACTATCTCTCGCCAAGATTGCATAAGACCGACGATCACTATTCCAGCTCGTTTGATACGAGAAATAAACGGCTTTTCGTGTATGCACCATTAGGTGAAGCTAAAAGTTGTTGCGCCCATTTCTCATCCAATAAGTTAAAATTGAATTCCGTTTAATTGGGTCAAGTCGGCTCAATTAAGCGAATTTTCAAGACAATGGATTACTTCTTTACAACAGTTTTGTGGCTATCAAAAGTCAAATGGAGACAGAGATGGATGTCTTGCGTCTCATCATACACTCGTACATCGATGGCAAGGTTGTGCTGTAAAGGTACCCCTAAACATCTAAATATTCTCAAATATTTCGGTTTCAAACCATCAGGTATGCGGTCTTCATTGGTGGTCTTCTAAAAATCGTAATAAAATGAAGAAAGCCACATACATCAATTATATTCTTAAAACTCATCCTGGTAAAGTTAAACTAATTCTATTTGAAACGCTGTAATGGGACCCAACAATATCAACAGTGTTAAGGTTCATTTATTGATATACAAGCTTTATTCACGCGGCGCGGTCCTGAGATAAAAGTGTATTTGTGTGGATGATAAGTTGTGGACATACGAATATAGCATCTATGTTTAACTCATTCAACATGTCTTTTGAATTGAAGCTTCTATAGGTGGGATAGGGTAAATTGGGCTGAAACGAGATGAAAACTTCAAGCGGCAGTTTGTCGGAAAGAGAGGGAGAATTTTTGGTAATCTCTTCGCGTCTGTCGCATACACATCATAGTGACGCTTCACGCATGCGCCGTGCTGTCTCGCTCGCTTATTTTATTATATATTACACAAACACAACTTCATCGTTTAGCTAACAATTTCCGTTGCAACAAATCCGAAAAAAGCATTGCATAAAATCAACTTTTTCTATGTGTGTGAAGTTGAAGTAATGAAACGCACAAATCTATGCGAGCGGTATTTATAGGGTTACAATAAGCTTGAAGATCATATTTATCTTGCAGTTTCAAGAACAACATGATTTAATCTATGAACCCAATGACATGATAGACGTGCCCTTTGCTTGGGTAACAAGATCTCCGACGTTTGTTTATTTAACCCCGCCTTTGATCTTAGTATAGATCCATGTATATAAACCCAATAATCCTCCAGATCAAAAGATATATTTATTTTCCAGAAGATCTATAGTACTTTTGTAGTAAATTCATACTGTAAGAAGACTTCATCAACGTATTTGTCACATTGCTATACTTTTAGGACTGCTAGGACATTTAATTCTGCTTGCCAAAGAGATGATGCACTATATGTGTTATGAACTTCAAATGTCGCAATACGAAACTAACTTTCCTGCCATATTTTTTGAAGACAGTTCTTATTCCAATTGGTATTCGATGGCTGCTCAAGCGTTAAATGCATTTCACAACCGACGCATGCAAGTGTCTTCCTATTTTATTTTATGGATGTTTAATATCTTTATAGTCATGCTTCATGCCCAGAAACCATTGAACAGATGTCCATAAATCATTGTCATATTCCAGCGAGAGATCTTCTGTATTGGTGCAAATTTCTTGACTCCCACTTGATGTCTCTTACGACTAGTAATTTTGCAACCGACCTAACCAACGTGTATTAATATTTTTAACTTTTGCCTAATAAGGCAACTTGCTGTAATCACACGACTCCATTTAAACTTAAATCTTTAGAACCGCACACAAATGCTAATATCTACATACAGGGTGCGGCAGGGAAACTTCCTTATTTTTAACAATCAACAGTTGACTGGATGTTCCAAATCTACACAGAAATAGCTTTAATCTCAACAGTCTCCGTTCAGCTCGTTACATTTTTCTCATCGATGTTCAATAGCTTCGATACCCTGTTTATAGTGAGAACCGTCGAGCTCCTCAAAATAGCCATCAAACACCGATTCTACCTCTTCATTGTTGGCGCATCTTTTACTACCGAGTCATTTTTACAAGTTTGGAAAAAGAAAATAAACCCAGGGGGCTAAATCTGACAAATAGGGTGCATGAGGAAGCAGTTTTTTTCTAAATTTATCACTCAAACGTTGCAATAAGTTCGCATATTACTAATATGAGTACCTTGGAGAAGGGGAAGCCCCTGTAGTCCTTCATCTGTTGCAGCTCCCTTCAAACAAAGGTTGAACTGCTTGTAGTAGCTCCTTTGAAACTTAGTATAACCTATTCCTTCCTCCTCCAATGCACCTTTGAGTGCACATAGTCTGAAACCGGTTTCCCGTCGAGAATATCGACTCCCGGAGTGAAAAGAATAAGTGCCTGGAAGCTCTGCGCGTATTGTTTCTCGGGGGATCAAAAGAGCGAGGAAGACACTCCTGTAACTTTCCCCGATCTAGCAGTGTCCATGCGGAGATCCGGCCATAGACGTAGATCATGTTCTGTGGTGTTCGATCGCGAACCGGTTATTCGTCGCATCAGCGGTCCGAGAAGCGGACCGGTTGGACACACAGACCTTGCGGGCACTCCATCCTCTTTTAGCGGTAATAAATGCGAACCCTGGATCTTCTATGATCTGTATGATCGCGGAAGCTAGGCAACTTGCTGCTGAAAATGCACGCTCAGCCTCCACACTCGTTGGAGTCATCAGATATTCAAATGCTAGTTCGAGCTAATGACTGCGTGAGCACCCATTTTCGTATAACACCATCAATGTGACTGATAAAATTCCTTTCTGTTGAGACACGGACTAAAACTCCGGCAAAATTCCCGATTTCCCGACAGATTATTTATTTCCGTCGCTGCAGATGAATACTTATACACTATAATACTTTGATGTGGTTCGTAATTATATTAAGGAGGAATATAAAAATTCTGAAGCCCGTATCTATTATATTTCATATCGATATTCCTATTATTAGAGTCGATGTGTATTAAATACATCACCGATAGGGAAAGGTTAATATTACAATTTGAAAAACATACATGTACTGTATATATGTATTCATAGATTAGGAATTCATGAGCACCTAAAAATGTCCGGGATTGGATTCCCTAGTTCTAATTTTCATTTGGTTCAAGTGTGAAGTGATAGATCCATGTTTCATCCCTGGTTATAAACTAGGCTTTATTACTGTGAAAAATCGCCAAACACTTGATTGAAACATCCTCACGATGCTGCACTTGTTCCATTGTGAGCAAACGCGGCCACCATCTTGCGCACAGCTTTCTCATGTCCAAAGTACGGCACTTTTTGAAATACCTACCATGTCCGCTATATTGCGGATTTTCAATCCATTTTGTGGATTTTCTTCACCATTTCTGGCATGGTCACCTCATTTGGTCGACCAATTACGATCCTAACAAATAACGATAAACACATGTTAATTTGATCTTTTTTTGGTGCAAAGCATGACATTTCTTACCGGTCCAACAGGTTCTCGATGGCGATAAAAGCATATTTTTTCTTCACAATGATTTGCGATTCTTTCCACGTTTTTAGCAGATGAGAAAAAAAACATACTTGAGAAACTTACGTCTCGGGGGGATCCAAGTTATGGGATTTGAAGCCCCGTAGGGCCACAAGTAAATCTATCCACGCTGTCCATTTTGTGCTGCCTACCCTCTTCATGTCGGCGTTTATTTTATTTGCTATGTCATTTTGCAAAAAAGTTAATCGTCAGCTCTCGAACGACTTTCTGAAGAAAGTCCGCGAATAGAATTTAATCATATTCCTGTCACCGGCTGTTTTATTGTCCTCTTTTTGTTTGTGTTCCCATGCGTTTGCTTCATAATCATAATTCAGTCTACGATCTTCTAGTTCCCACAGTGACTATTAAACCACATTCTGTTTATAAAACTAGACATTAGCACATCTGTGTCGTAAAAGTTCACGTCGTCGCCTTATATATGTTTTTTGATGCTATTTTTGCTCTAATCTATGAGCCCATGTGCTTTGCAGATCATTTTAGATTGTGAGATTTTCGTGGTCTGGTTTATAAATCTGGTTATTCAATTTGGACCCAACGAATATAAGATGTATGTTGAAGTTCATTGAAGTTTTTTTCTGTCGCTAAAGCGAATTTATGTAATTGTTTGCTTGAATGGCTTGTAATTTGTATGGTGGAAGGTGAAGATATCTTTTTTTCATATAGCACAGTCTACGAGTGTACCGTTAACATCTTCATATTTATGGAATTTGAATAAATCAAAAACCGTTAGACGTGTGTATAAACAGGGTAAATCAATTATGGTTTTCTAGCTTGAATAAAACGCTAATGTTTTGCATAATTGTTTCAATGTTACTACGAATATTAACAATGCGAAACGCAATAATAACAATAAGAAATTAACACAAAAACTTTTCCAAAGTGAAAGCCATAATAAAGAAATGTCCAAAGCAGAAATTCTAGCTATTTGTACGCGTTGATTAGTTTCAGACTTCTTCAAGTTCTTGATGTTCTTAAAAAAGCGTTAAAGTATACAAGCGAAGACTATATCTTAGATGTATCGAATTTTTTTTGCTGATTTCTTCGCATCAATTGCGTTTCGTAAGTGTTTATCCTTTAGAGAATGTGTCAAAGATCCAAAAAGATGATAATCCATTGGAGTCAGGTCCGGTGAATATGGAAGATGTGGAAGTTTTTCCTATTTTGATTCCCTGAATTTTCAGTCATCTTCTTCGCCTTATGGGGTCGTATTGCAGAATCACTAAATCTATTTTAAAATTATTAAATTTATTTTACTCGTCTATAAAAATCACGTGAACAGGTAGAAATCCATTGGTGTCAGGTCCATTGAATTTAATTGTATCCAGTGTCAATTTTGCTCTATGGCACTTACACTAGCGCGTGTTTCGTGGCCCGTTTATGTTGTGTTCAGTGAAGGTGTGCGGTACCCATCCTACCCCATAACATCCATCCTATTCGTTTTGCCGATGAGTTTTAAATGTGTTTGCGCAGTGGTCCATGAGGCTTATCGTGGATCTGACTGGATTAGGGAATTTCATACATCGGATTTTCATTTATTTCCCGCATTAGAGTAATTTTTTGATACAAAAAAATATGAATTTGGAAAATATAAAAAACTGCCTTTCTTCGTTTTTTTTGTTATAAACAAAAAAATCTACAATAGGACAATTAAAAAACTGTAAACTAGATTTTAGGAATTTTTTAAAAACGGATATAAAAAACGGCATGTATTTTTGGCACTACCGATATATAAGAAATTTAACATTTTTATTTTTTGGTTTTAATGAACTCTTCTTGTCATTTGATGTTATCTTGAATATATGAATTGACTTTTTTCACGGTTAAGCTAGATTTGGTAACAAGGGCATAGCAAAGCAGGCGCCCGCCACGGGCACAATTGAGCTTCGGGCGCATAACGCCGAATACCAACCCAGTCGAGAATTGGGCATATTTTTTGTTTTACTCAACCATTCTACTTTACATGAACCAACACTGATTGACTCTGTCCGTTTTTATTATATATACTGAGTTGTCTAATCCCTCGTTATGCTCAGGTAAGAGCCGCTCATTCGTCATATCAGCGGTCCGAAAAGCGGACCGATTGAACATGCAAATCTTATGGTCACTCCATCCTCTTTAGGGCTTTTTGCAGCTAGACACTTCTGTAGCCGCGGCACCAGTTTTTGTATGCCAGTGTCATGGACCTTCGCCGCCAGCTTCTCTTTCCTGTGTGTGTGAGCATTTTGGCACCCATCTCGCATACATCTTCTAACCAAGTTTTTCCGACATAATATCACCAAGGAGACTTCCAGAAATGTCAGGAAATTCTTCGTGAAGGTCGTCAAGCGTCACACAGCTGTCATTTCGCACTTGTTCTTCAATTTTTTGAACATGTTCGTCAGAAATGACTGATGGTCTCCCACTCATCGGTTGTCGACTAATCACATCATTTATACGAGCTTTCGATGGATATTCGCGGTGGTATTGTTCTGCAAAGTCAAAAAACGGATAACCGCGTGGATCTCGCATGGTTGGTAGGTAGCGGGAGCACACGACGACTTCACAATCGGAAGAATTTACTATGACTGAACAAAATGGCCGATAAACACGCAGGATTTTGTGCTTAGATATATTGCCCCCATAAAAATGCTTTGCTTTTTGATTTCTTTGATAATCATGTGGTTATTTCTATCCAATCTCTAATGGAAAGTGATCCAATCGTGAGATTGTTTACATCGAATTCGTTAGACACAATATGAACGATGTTTATCTAGCCGCTTGAATATATATGTATATAGTTTATTTTAAACAAATCTGGATGGAGGTCTTTTGATGTCCAAGAATAGCGAGCTGTCTCCAAGGCGAGTGCCGCTGGGCCAAATGCATGTTCTTGCTGCATCGACTGCACTTTTGCTTTTGCCGGGTTTCAATCGCCAGCAGATGCATTATTTTCCGCAAACAAAACGTGCTCGCTTTCTACGAAGACGTCGGTAGTCTATCTTTTCGAACAACCGATGCCTTTGCCGAGTCCCGTTATTTACTCTCGTAATAAAACCAGTTCTCCCAATTGATAGTAAACATTCCGTTTCATAAATCTGTGAAATAATGGTCGCCCGCGTTTATATGAAACAATTATTCTTGTGGGACATTTACGAGTCGTTGCACATCAACTGGCATTGTTTGCTGGCCACTGACGTGGGTCGCGTTTTCTTCGGGCCTTCAGACGATTACTGTTCATTGCCATAATTCGGATGAGAATGGATCGGCCCAGCATCCTCATTATCTTCCAGCAATAATGACGCTCTCGCCAAAATCTTGAGCGTTTCTTACAAAAAGTATGCGTAGGCACTATTGGTAATCGAGACTAAAAACGCTGTGGGAAGAAGTCATTAGACGTGGCAGCAGCTCAAAACCGACTGCATTCACCATTGCATCATGTGTTTTGAGCGCTCTGCAGCTCCTTCAGACTGCATTCTGTGGAGGTCGTCGTGGTAGTTTTGGCAGCTCCTTCTTCAAATGTTTGATTCAATCGTTCCGGTCGATTCGAACCGCATTTCGACAACGTCCCGTCTATTATCCTCGACCCGAGTATCCTATTTAATGGCTAATTGTGCCAGTTTACCGAATGGTGCTGTGATGACCGTTCGAAATTGTCCACGCGTTTGACACGCTGGGTTGCGATGATAGCTCTATTACTATTTTCCACGAAATGGCAGGCCCAAGAACAATAAAACTGATAAACATGACAATGAAAGAATGTACAGTTGTACCTCAATTGGCACGGTAGATTATTTTTTTGCTGGTCAAAAACTATTATAATCATAAATGACGTTTCTTATTCTTGCTGCGTTACAATACAGCAGGCCACCAAATAAAAGCTACGAGGGTTATTCTAATATAAGGGATTTCGGGATTGCACCAGACCATCCTGGGATCAGTCCCGGGATCCTTGCCAGGCAACTTTCTGCTGAAAATCCACACTCATTGGAGGTATCGTCATCAGATATGTATTTAAATGCTAGTTCGAGTTGTTTATTGCGTGAGCCCCCATTTTCATATAACACCATCAATGTGACTGATAAAATTCCTTTTTGCTGAGACACGGACTAAAACTTGCAAAATTCCCGATTTCCCGACAAACTATTTATTCCCATCGCTGCAGATGAATACTTATATACTACAATACTTTGATGTGATTCGTAATTGTATTACTGAGGAATACAAAAATTCTGAAGCCCGTATCTATTATATTTCATATCGATATTCCCATAATTAAAGTCGATGTGTAGAAAATACATCACCGGTAGGGAAAGGTTAATAAAAAAAGTAGTTACGCCACTGTTTCCAAGCGTCCAGATTTCGGCGGAAATATTTCGATTCAGTAGCTTTTATCATGCTGGTGAGATTTCTGTTAGATAAAAATTTCAATCCCGAATTTTTCGGGATTACGTTTACTAACCCTGGGATTCGTGAGTAACTAAATCTGTCCGGGATCCCAGAATTGGATTCCCTACACGTATTGCTCGACCGCAGCGTTGTCTTGAAATGTCATTTTCGTTGATGCTCGCTGCAGGACGCCGTGTATGACTTTCATTTTGCACATTTTCTCAACCTTCATAAAACTTTTGGGCCCAATCGAACGCTTGGGTCTTACTTAGAGCAACATCACCGAGCTGTGCCTCAAGTCTTCTCAAAATTTGATTTCACGCCTTCGTTTATGAGAAAACGAATAATTACGCGTTGCGCAACAGAGGATCGCTCATGGTTATATTTTTAGAATGTATTTGTTAGGGCAGTGTGTGTAGATATCCCCTCTACTGATTATCAAACGCGCTGCGCTGATCATGTCGATCTGTGTTTCAAAAAAAATCCGGGTTATATCATTTTCATTTGCAATTCAAACTGTTTTATTCAGTTGTAGTCGTAAATTTTGCAGTAATTGATATGCTCGTTTATTTTGTCTTAATCAATCGCATCATCATGATGCAATTTGCATTCCGACAGTTTTCTTTAATTTCATCAACAATCAAAACTATATGCTAGTCGACGCGTGGGAAGATTTAATAATAAATTATGGAAAGTACAAATATTAACATTTTAACATAGTGTCTTCCTTTCTCCCTTGGGCGGAGCTCTACTGCCATATTGCGCGCGCATCTTTGTTCTTCCTGTCCTCACGGCGCCCGCTTTACTTAATATGCGCCAACATGGTGCATCCGTTAAACGTCTCGCAAAACAAATTCCGCACACAAACAATGCTTGTGCTAATTAAAAAACCTTCAACGGTGTGCATACAATAACTCCTCAAAGTTTCATCGCAATCGGATGAATGATATACCAGGGTATACAATATGTACAAACAAATTTGAACTAAAATGATTCAAATTGAATCAATTAATTATTCGTTAAACTCGTATTTCAAGAAAAAATCTTCGATTTCTTCAACGCTTAAATCGTCCAATTATATCGAACGAGCGGCATCAATTATGTCTGAATTTAGAATGGTTTTCGTTTCAGTGTAATTCGACATGCATTTATATCGCCACTGCAATTATTTTCATGCAATCAAATATTTTGTAGGTGGACGTTTAGCATAACGACATATTAATTAGTAATCATTTTTGGACTAAATGGTACAACATGTGTGTCATGGTCCGGACGATCGATCAATACGCGCCATGTTTCCGCGCAACGGCTATTTTTCGGTGACACAGATCCTGTGCCATATTCTTTTCGATCATCAATGGCTTTATTGTATTCTTAAAAATGTTTACCGATCCGGCAATATAATATTTTTTAAATAAGTTTTAAGTGGCTTTTAAGAAATATAATTTAATAATGCAACAGGATGTAGATACAATGATAAGCTGATGTTGCATGTAATTAAACCCTTTTTTAATCATAAATTAGCATTTTTATCTAATCATTATGATATAGGCTTTAAAATTATAATAAGCAAGATATGAAGCTTCAAGCAAATTCAGGATTTCAACAGGAGTTTAACTTTGTCTCCAAAAACAATGAGCTAGATTCGGGAGCGACGCAGGGATTTTAGACGAACAGGAAGTCGTCCGTCCCGATCTTCGGATAAAAGTTCTTCATCAGCAATTATGGAGTGGAAGCTTGATGAGCTGTAAAAGACGCATATCGACTATAATGTTCGTCGCTCCATTGAGTAGGAATTATTTCTCCAACCGGAAAATATGACTTCCCGTTGTCTATTTCGATCCACGTATAAACGGAAGATTCCCATTTTTTAATTGTCCTGTTGACAACCTCAATGGTTTATTGAACGGTACATTGATTCCGGTACTTAAATTTAGAAACCACTCACGGAATGTGATTTAGAATCCAAACTACGATACATCCTATATCAGTACTTTGACCAGAGAAGATCAAGAAAAGGAAAATATACCTTGATAGAATACGGGCGCAACTGGGTTTGGGGCGCAAAACGCAGAACACTGACCACCCGGTCGAGAGTTGCATAGTTTTTTTTTTATTTTACTTGATCATTCTATTTTGCATGAATCAATTCATCATGTCAGCGGTCTGAAAAACGGACTGATCGGACACACATACCTTGTGGCCACTCGGTTCTCTTTTAGGACGCTTTTTGCGACATTTTCTATGATCTGTACGATCACGGAAACTCTCTCAGCGGCTAATTTACGTAGATGGCTCGCGCCAAATAAGGTCGCCAGCGATATTTATCTATCTTACTAATTTATGCTGATACCTTAGAGATCGCGATTTTCAATAGTTTAAGAAATTATATTGTTAAACCTGATGAAAAATTACTAAAAACTCCATTTATTTAATATAAAAAATAATTTGAAGGCGAAAGAATTTTATTTATTTAAGAAAAGATAAAAATACAATTCAGAAATAGATAAATAAAACAATAAAAAATTCAAATATTATTTAGAAAATATACCCGAAGCCCGTATCTATTATTTTTCATATCGATATTCCCATTATTAGAGTCGATGTGTAGTAAATACATCACCGGTAGGGAAAGATTAATATAACAGTTTGAATAACATGTATGTACTCTATATGTGTATGCATAGATTAAACAGTTACTGCCCCTAGGCGTCGCCTAAGCTCGCCAATTAGTGATACGTCATTGTTTCCAAGCGTTCAGATTTCGGAAATGTCTCGATTTAGTAGCCTTCATCGTGCAGGTGAGGTGTAAGATTTATGTTAGATAAAAATTGCAATCCCGAATTTTTCGGGATTACGTTTACTAATCCCGGGATTCATGAGCACTTAAAACTGTCCGGGATCCCGGGATTGGATTCCCTACTCATTACGGCTCTGTAAAGCAACCACTACACTAGTAGCATGCCTATTTTATTATACATATATTACACAAACACTGCTTCATTTCTTAGCTAATGCTAAATATATATTTCATTGATGCTCCAAGTTGATGGAGACATCCTACTGAATATTTTCAGAGAATGCACTTTGCAATCTCAGAACCCTTGATCAAATATATGGCGATTCAAATATAACTCAGAATTTTGCTGTACAGATTTATTAGTGAAAATATATCTTATTAAGTTTCTTGATCCCGTCACTGAAGAAAGAAGGCGAAAAGTAGCATCCTCTGTTGCGCAACGTGCAATTATTCCTTTTTGTTTAAGTAGGCCGCATTCACAGCCTGTCTTTCATGTAAAAAATCAATCAATAAATTACTTTTCGAGTCCCAAAATACCGTAGCCATCACTTTTGCAGTAGACTGTTTCTCGACTTTCAGACCTTCACGAAACTTTTGGACCCAATCAAAGAGAAAACGAACAATTACGCGTTGCGCAACAGAGAATGCTATTTCTCGCCTTCTTTCTTCAGTGATAAGATCAAGAATTTTTTTATCCAATGGATTTTTTTTTAATGAAGAGAACTATGTAGACAAATAAGGTACTCAATTTGTATCTTTAGATATCACTAATAAATTTGTACAGTAAAATTCCGGGCTATATTTGAATCGCCCTTGTATATGAAATAAGATAAACTTTCCTGACAGGAATTGCTACAAATAAAATATATGAATGAATTGGAAGGAGACATTTTTTAGACAGGAGAGCAGTTTAGTACTACTTTCCTAAGCGAATTCGTGCCTTTTTTGTGGATTGTCTGCGATAACAATGGAAAAAGTTGCGAAAACAGGCCCTTCCGTTGCAGGAAGAGCGACGATAGCAACTGGTGTTCCTGGATTTGTCTTCGTTTTGGAGGGCGAGAAATCGTTAAAGACGTACGCGAACGCGTGTTGTCCCGACACACCCCTGTCGTTAAAATGCGAGTTCACGCCCTAATTCCCACACCCTGCATCAACCTCTCCAGGCAGCCCCCAGCCGATCCCCATCCGAACCCCATCCGACACCCATCCAGCCCCCTAAGGTGAAGGTCGAGCCTCGCCGTCTCTCCCGGACTCCCCCTCGTCTATCCGATATCCAATTATTGGCGGATCTTCCGTCTACCGTATTCTTTCCGGGCCGGGTGTCTGCGAAAAAATAAATACTACCGCGGGAAACGCATATATTTCCCCAGGATAAACTCGCATCGGAAAGGGGAAGGACTTGAAATATTTATTCTCGTCTTTCCGAGATCGCATCCCCCCATCCGAAGTCCGCATGCTCCAAATTTCAATCGTGTTCGCAGCGCCAAAAAGAAATATCTTCCTCGTCCTGTCCTAAATTTCGAAAAGGACTTGGCCTCGGTCGTACGCAAGCCTTTTATGGAAAATTCGAAGTGAATACCGTCGAGACGTGCATAATGCGACCTTCACCCCGTACTACGTAGCGTACGCCCCTGTAGAATATCAAAGGAAGATTAGGATGTATACATTTTTAAGAAACACCTGTAGCCGTATAAATTTCCCCCTTTGCTCGGAAACAAGGAGGAACAAACATAAATGTTCTTATGTAATAAGCATCACGGAAGAAGGATGACATCATTCCATCTGCCAAAATTGTATGCAGATCCAACTTAAACGCATGAAAAAAAGTTGGCCGCTGACGCTAAAATGCGCAAAAACACACAGACCAATGCAAATATGTGCTTTGGAAAGTTACTCTAAGAACCAAGATGATTTCATCAACAGGCTCTCGCGAGCCGGTTCGAATGATATTGAATATTAAGCGTTTATATAAAATCGAATCAACCGGTTCGATAAATAATCAGCCAATACCCGTACGTCACCGAAATGCAAGGTCTGCTTAAAACATCGCTGCTGTGCGTGAGCGTGTACGGGAAAACCCGAGACAGTCAATTTCTCATCATTCACAAAAACTTAGCCTAAATGCGACTTCAACTAAAGATGAACGACCATATGCAATGCCGTGTGTTCGCTGATTGGGCTCTGGAGCAGTTGGAAGTTAACCCAATTTTCGCCATAAAAATCATCCATAGTGAAGAGGCTCATTTTTGAACGAATGGACGATACCACAAGGAAAATTATCGGATTTGGAACGATACCAATCCACGCGAGTTAAGCGAGCATCAAATGCATAACGACAATGTCACTGTTTGGTGCGGATTTTGGTCTGACGGAATCATCAGTCCCCGTCAACGGTGGGTCCTACATATTGATAATAAGCAACTTCTTGCAGCCTAAACTGGATGATATGAATCCCGACGACCAATTTCAAATGCTTAGTCAATTTTCAGTATTAGGTAATATTATTTTTTTCATAATATTCACTATGTTCTCATACACATTTTAAAGGCATCAATATTGTGAGTTCTTAATGAGAACATACATGCTACGCTCTAATGTAAATCCACTTTTCTGTCAGCTCCGCCGCAGCGTGTAACAAGCTTGATACATATTTCTGGGGTAAATTTAGCAAAGGAGTGATGATACTCGGCTAATGACGCCACTCTATAACAGTCAAGGGGGAATAACAAATTTGGTCAACGATAAGAATGATGAGAGTATTTTAATTATCAAAACAAACGCCTGCTCTCAGGACAACACGAACGAAAGTCGTCTTATCTTTGTTGAAAGAGCTTAATGAATATTAAGTAGGAACAATTACGAGTTTATATTAAAAAAATAAGATAAAAATACAATTAAAAAATAGATAAATTCAAATACTATTTTGAAAATATGCCCGAAGTAACATTAAAGCATCGAGTGTTTCGTCATTTAGTCTGGATCTGATTTTGGAAGCCAAGCAATTTGTTGCTGAAAATGCACGCTCAGCCTCCAGACTCATCGGAGGTATCGTCATCAGATATTCAAATGCTGGTTCGAGTTGATGACCGCGTGAACCCCCGAAGACACGGACTCTGGCAAAATTCCCGATTTCCCGAAAAATTCAGTCACGCGGCCGCTCTCTTCGAGTGCGGACGTGCTGATCGACGCTCTCGTGCTTGCGGATTCCTGGCGATTAGCGAGGCTCTGCGCTGCTGATCATCGTGTCTGCGTGTCGGTTTGAAGTTGGTACTCTGCGCGACTCTCGCGCCGTCGCTTTCATCGTATCCGCGCTCGTAATTTCGTCCTAATCTCGCGAGATCGTGTAAACATCGTGAGCACGTGCTCTCGCGCTTCCTGTTTAGGCAACATCGCCCGAAGACCTCATTGTCTCGGTGGCACTGTCTTGCAATTCCGTTAGGTCGCTTTAATTACGGTATATACTGCTCTCCTTCCGAGAAAGGATCCATTTTACTGCCATCATAAACTCACCTTGAGTCGGCATGGAAGGCTCGTTCGGTCGCGGGAGCAAATCCCCCAACGAGCCGAAGAACGTAAAGGAAAAATACAAGGCAGCAGAATTCCTAAAATCAAGGAAAAAAGCGCCTTCGAATAAATCCGCCAAGGCGGACCGTGCCCCGCCTATAGGTTCGGCCATATCGGACAAGACGAGATCCAAGGCAAAAGCTAGAGCGCTGTCCGAGTCTCTCCCGGACCCTATTATTGTCCTGGACGCGGAGTCCCCTCAGAAGAGGGCGGAGGACCCCTCCGAGACGGAAGCACCGCGCGATGAACCGGAAGAGAATCGCCTTTCTCCGCCTCCGGCGGAGGTGGACAGCTCCCCGACTCCGCGCGAAAGAGCCCCGACGCCGGTCGAGACGGCATCGTTAAACATCTCCTCCTCCACACCGGAGAAGGAACAAATCGATCCCGACCTCGCTGAGGTCGAGGAACTGTACGACGCCGCCATGGAGGCGGTCACTCAGACGTCCTCCCGTCTGAATAAGGACCAGGCTCTAAACCTCCTGATCCGAGCCGAGAGATGCAAGGCCGCTGCCACCAGACAAGCACTAAGGGTCGCAAACCTCAGGGCTGAGGTTGAAAAATTACGAAGAGAGGCCGCGGAAAAATCCGCCTGCGCCTCAGGATACTCTGCGTCACTGCAGAAAAACAAGGTGGGCAACGTTGGATTCAGGGAGGAGGATTTCCCCCCCTTGCGGTCTAATTGTATCCCAGTAAATGAGGTCCCTCCGGAATGGGCCCAGAGCCCTCCTCCCACGGTCCTCCTGAGACCGGTGGCACCCAAAGAAGGCGATACGTCGCTCAGAGCAGTATCCAAATTAAAAGTTGCGATCAAGCCCTCAGAACAGGGCTTCGTCGTAGAAACGATGCGTCCAACCAAAGGCGCAGGGGTCTTGGTCTGTCCTCGAACTATGGAAGAGGCCATGAAAATGGCCGGCAGCGCAAAAATTGCGGAGGCGGGGTTCAAGGTGGAGGTAATGGTCCCTCCCCTACCCAAACTGGTCATCACGGGCGTCCCCAAGCTAAAAGGGGATGAGCTGATCCGTGAGATCCACAGGGCAGCTCTCAAAGGTATAATCAGCGAGGAAGAGCTCCGACGTAGAGCTTCCATCCGATCTTTGAGATTCCGGGAGGGATCGGACAGAGGAACGCTAATCGTGAGCGTACCGGCGGCGGCTAGACACGCACTCGTGCGCAGGAAGGCCTTCTACATCGATTGGACTCTTTGCCGAGTCCGCGATTTCATCCCGGACTCCAGGTGCTATCGCTGCCATCAATACGGCCATAGAAGAAGCACCTGTCAAGCAGAACTCCCATCGTGCAGCCATTGCGGCGACGCCGGACACGAGGTCGGCGACTGCAAGAAAAAGGAAGAAGCGAACGTCTGCGCCACCTGTAAGGCCTCGAGGAAGAATGCTGAACATCACACTGGCACATGGGAATGCCCTGTCTTCAAGGCAAACATAAAGAGAGACCTCAGCCGAATCGACTATGGATAAGTCACCTCAGAGATCAACCTTGCGGAAACCACTACTCAGATGCGCCCAAATCAACCTGCAGAGGTCTAGAGCGGCAATGTCAGAGCTGAACAAGACAGCAGTGGAGCTGAAATTGGATCTGGTCCTCGTTCAAGAACCTCCGCATTTTCGCGGACTCATCCCGGGCGTCGGCAGTGGTGTGAGAGCAATTCTCGCCCACCCACAGCCCGGAGCGGCCATCGTGGTTTACAACAGCAACATCGACGCGATGATGCTTGCAAACATATCCAGCAAAAATCTGGTGTGCGCCGAAATTAGATGGAGAGGAGAATCCGCGTACTTCATGTCCGGATACTTCCAGTACTCTGAGGAGCCAGACGAAATGATTAAGGACATCAACACCGCACTGACAGCGCTCGGCCCTCAAGGAGAGGGAAACACCATCTTTGGAGCCGACGCAAACGCAAGGTCAACTCTTTGGGGGCCCCCCCTGACCCGCGTACCAAGTAAGAAAGAAGAGCGCAGAGACCAGGCCGTTGTAGACCTCATACTGGAACGAGGCCTAACCGTAATGAACGACCCAAATGGCCCCCCGACCTTTGCAGGCGCAAACGGCACCAGTCACATCGATATTACACTCGCGGGCGTCAAGATTGCTCCACAGATCACCGACTGGAAAGTAAGGGAACATGCGGTATGTGCCGACCACAACCTCCTCACCTTCACGGTGAGAAGCGACAATGGCTGGTGTGCCCGCCTCCCCAACATACTGCCCCGCCGCTTCAGGTCCAAAAGAAATATAGAAGAACTTGACGAACCCCTGGCCGCCAAACTCAACGACCTGGATTGCCTCGAGATCTGCCGCCTGCAAGGCGCAGCAAAAGCTGCAGAATCCCTAAACGCCGCTATCATAGAGGCGGCCGAGACCGGCCTCGGTAGATCCTCTGGATCCAAGAGAATCCAACCTCCTTGGTGGAACGCCGATCTCTCGCTCCAAAGAGCTCTGCTCCGGAAAGCGAGAAGGAAATGGCAAGAAGCGAGAAAATCCGGCTCCCCCGAAGAGGTTGCTGCTAGAGCAAAGATCAGAAGTCAAGCGGCAAGGTCGTACAAGACAGGCATCGGTGCGGCCAAACTAAAATCTTGGAGGGATTTCGTCGAGGACCATAGCAGGCCCGGACCATGGGGACCGGCATACAAGGCCGTCTCAATGGGCGCCAGAAAAGTCTGCTCGGGTATCAAAGACCCCACCAGCGGTCTCACCGCCACATCAATGCCTCAGTCGATTGGTTTTCTTCTTGAATGTCTGCTGCCGCACGACCTGCCAGCTGATGACTCTCCAGGCCACAAGCAAATAAGAATAGAGCTACATCGCCCCCCCGAGGGCCCCAACGCAGACCTCCCTGATATCGAGGAGATAACGGATATAGTGAGAAACTTGAAACCTCGGAAGTCGCCGGGCCCGGACAGAATAGACGGGCATATCGTCAGACGGGCTTTCGACAGGATCGACCTTGATCTATGTCACATATACAGGGAATGCTTCCGCTGCGGAGTATTTCCCGAATGTTGGAAGGTCGGGATGGCAGTCACACTGCCCAAAGCGAAAACGGACAGGCCCCCGGAAGACCCAAAGGCCTATAGAATCATAGTGCTGCTGCCGATCCTTGGAAAAATCCTCGAGAAAGTCATCGCTAACCGCCTGAACCTTGTCTACGAGGGAACCAAACCGCTCTCGGACAGACAATATGGGTTCAGGCCAGGAAGATCAACCGTGGATGCGATCGACAGGGTCCTCGAAACGGTGGAGCGCAGTAAAGCGACTCATAAATATGCATACGCAATCTTTCTCGATTTCCAGGGTGCGTTTGATAACGCATGGTGGCCGATGATCATTAAAAAACTGCACAACAGTGGTGTTCATGCCAACATAATCGGCCTCATAAGAAGCTATTTCTCCGATCGTACAATCATCGCGGAAGCGGGCGGAGTGCTGATCCGCCGCCAGCTCAGCAAGGGCTGCCCGCAGGGATCGGTACTCGGGCCGATCCTTTGGAATGTCCTTTTGGACGACGTTTTCGAGTTGCCGCTGCCCTCGGGCTGTGAGCTGATTGCGTACGCAGACGACCTCACGATGACGGTTTGCGGAAACTCTTTGAGGGAGACAAGGGAGAGAGCGGAAAAGGCATTGGAACTGCTATGGGACTGGAGCGTCCTGAACAGACTCGCTTTCGCGCCCGGGAAGACGACGGCGCTAGTTATGAGAGGAGGTCTCGGCGAGCGGTGCTGCAGTCATCTTCCTATAAAATTGGGCGGAATACGCATCCCCTACGCCAAGGAAATCAATTACCTTGGTGTAACCTTGCAAAAAGGAGGGGGATTTTCGACGAACATAAGGACCGCCACTGGGAAGGCCGCAAACGCCTTCGCAAAGATGTCTAGACTACGCGGGTCCGAATGGGGGTTGACATCCAGGCATATGAGGATTGCATATGAGGCAATCTACGTAAGCATTGCAACTTACGGGGCAGGGGCATGGGCTTCTAGACTTTTTTCAGTTGGAAAGCAGGGCGCAACTAGCAGGGCGAGACTCAACTCGGCGCAGAGGCATCCGCTCCTGAGGATGACAGCGGCCTATCGCACGACGGCCACAGACAGTCTCCAGATACTGGCAGGGGTGTTTCCCCTGGATCTGCAGCTGCAGGTCAGCGCTGTCGTGCACCACTGGAGGAAGGAGCGCCCACTTACGGTGGGCCAGACAACCATCAGCGCCAAAGACGCAAAGGAGCTCTTGCGATTCAAAGATGAGGTCAAAAAATGGGCCAAAAATGCTGCCGCAGAAGAATGGCAGGGTAGATGGGAATCGTCAATCAAGGGGCGCCATCTCTTTCAGTTCTTCAGGTCCGTCGAGAGCAGAAGAAGGGCGCACTGGCTGGTCAGCAATCACTGGACGTCTCAATTCTTGACGGGACATGGCCACTTCAGTGCCCAACTAATGGGACTGGGCCGCGCGGATAGAGCGGATTGTCCATGCACTGCACCTAGCATGTCCGCGGATCATATCCTCTGGACATGCGAAGGCATGGCTTCCGAACGAGAGGCGCTTCTGTGCCGTGTCCGCGGGCCATGTGAGGGGCCCGTGGGGCACAGAGATCTGGTGACCCGTCCCGGTGCCTTCAGCGCCTTTTCGGTATTTTGCAAGAGTTTCGGTAAAAAGACCGAGCCCGGCGGATTCTACCACAAACACTGGGAGTAAACCAGAATGTGGCGGAGGAAGTCGACTTAACGTAGAAGCAAACCCTCATAAGGTTGGAATCGCACACTTACACAAACACGGATGATGGCTAATCGTTGAGCGTTTCCGGGTCGGCCTTCTGCCGCCGCCGGACCCCCCCTCGCGTTACACTTTCAGCGTAAGCGGTCGCGTGACTGCACCCCCCCCTTGTACAGATTTTCCCAAAAAAAAAACAAGGTTCGCGCATTGCGCTCGGTCACCAGATGGAGCAGAAGTTTGGTTCCTCTCGGGGGACATTAAATTAGTTTTGCACTAAAATGTGTAGTTTGACGCGAGAGCTGTAATAGCATAGTTTATGCGGGTACACGCTCGGGAATGTGGCGGGTCCCCCTGTCCCCCTTTTTTTTTTTTTTTTTTTCCCGAAAAATTATTTATTTCCGTCGCTGCAGATGAATACTTATACACTATAATACTTTTATGTGATTCGTAATTGTATTGCGGAGGAATACAAAAATTCTGAAGCCCGTATCTATTATATTTCATATCGATATTCCCATAATTAGAGTCGATGTGTAGTAAATACATCACCGGTTGGAAAAGGTTAACATAAAAATTTGAAAAAAATATATGTACTGTATATATGTATATATATAGATTATACAGTTATTGCCCCTAGGCGTCACCTAAGCTAGCCAATTAGTATTTACGCCACTGTTTTCAAGCGTCCAGATTACGGCGGGAATGTCTCGATTTGGTAGCCTTCATTTCTGTTCAAATTTACTAATCTTATCAATAATAGTACATACTAAGAATTGCTGGCGTGAATCTAACTAAAGCTTGGGTAATTTAAATATATTTTGGATAATTATGAAGGATTCCATTTCGAGCATTGGTTATATTTCACTTTTGCAAAATGCATTGTTTAAAATTTCACAATATTAATTGCAACGCCGACAATAAAAAAAAATTGCACGATCAAAGCGATGGCAATATTTACTGCAAAATTGCAAAACTATGTGAATTTTATATTGTCGCAAGTGTTAACCTGTTGCCTGCCTATCCCGCATATATGCGGTACGTGCGAATTTTGAGCCCTAGATTGTCAGTTTAGTAAATTAAGCGTTATACGCGGATGAGCCGATCTGAGGTCAGTTTTAATTGCAAACACATTCTGTTATTTTACCTCGAGACATATTTACATATTTGTTGTTTCATATTTGTGCATTATTATGCCCGTTATGTGTCGATTTGACCACTTTGGTCGTTGACCATGGAGAGCTAAATTTGCGGCTCCGTTGTTCATAGGCAACCGTTAATTTGTTGTGTTATTATAATTCCTGGTCGATTTACTAGGTCGCATAGTCTCCTTTCATGGTGTTCATGGAATTAATTGTCGAGGCTGAATTCAATTAAGTCGGATTAAAAAGCAAGTACCGAGCTATACCCAGCACCATTTCCAGGACAGCTTCATCAGTTGACGTACAGACGGGGCAGCACTCTGATACTTCTGAATTTAAGATCATTGTGTCGCTGGGTATTTGTGTGTGAATGGGTAAAATGGGATAGATTTACTTTGTATTATTGAGTGTGAACAAATGTGTACAATGGCGTTAGTGGTTATAGTATAGTCAACCTTAACAACCGGCTCTGGCGAGCCGGTTGTTAAGATACATAGTTGCAATTCAATAAACTACATTGAATTATAAATATAGTTTTCATTCAATAGTGATAGTTGTTTCTCCTTATAAAGACATTATCTAACTTTTTGATGTCACTATTAATCTTTTGATCAGTGAGTTAATTTTTGTAGTGCACACGTTCCTTCATTAGAAAAAAAATCCATCGGATATGAAGCTTTTTGATCATGTCACTGGAGAAAGAAGGCAAGAAGTAACATCCTCTGTTGCGCAATGCGTAATTGTTCATAAAAGACGTGAAATCAAGTTAAATTTTGAAGAGACTTAAGGCACAGTTCAGTGGTACTATTCTAAGTAAGACCCAAGTATTTGATTGGATCTGTTTGATTGTACTTCTGCTCGGGTGGCTGTTACACTCTGCTCTGCCCACCCATAAAACCCCAGGAGGGCAACCCTACGCCCGTGAGCAACGGCCAAACCCCAGGGTAATTATGTAGAGTAGAGGTGGACGAAAACAGCTTCGGCGCTCTCGGAGGCAGAGTCCCCAGGTGGCTCCCCCGAGTCCCCAATGTCTCCGTAGGGCCACAAGAGATGGTGCTGTTAAAATAACACATTACACCCGAAAGGAGATGGAAGATATCGCTGTTAATCTGGAGAATTAAATGTGCTCAGACTAACAGCGCTATTACGTGTGGATATTAAATCGCCCACGCTACAGCTCATTAAATGCTGCTGAGTTAACCCAGCTAACATGAATTGGGTGCGCAGCTTACCCGTAAAGTGGAACGTAGAACTGTCCATTACAGAATAAGTAGGATGATTTTGTGCAAAAGGCGACATCAAATCCTCAACTGCGTAATGCATCCAAGGAAGAACGGCGACTCGTGTCCGTGGTTAAGAACTACGAATGACCAAACCAATGCTAATATTGTGGAGAAGGGGAGCTTCTGCAGTCAGTCCTGAGCTTCAAGCTGAGATTGGATTCCTCCTCCATTGAACCTTTGGTTGCACGTCAGTCTGAAGTTGGTCTTCCCCATGGCGGATCGCCTCCTATGGAGGGCACGGAGTAAAAGGCGTGGGCACCTGGAAGCTCTGCGCGTAGCGCATCTGGGGATCAAATGACAAATGGAAGGCACTCTGTGTAGTTAGTCCGGGGATACCCGGGTCAGACTGCACAGCAGCTGACTCAATTATACTGGGAATTTTCACTTTACAGTCCTGATGTGGCCCCATATGTTTGGTGCATTGAAAGAGACATTAGGAGGGCAACGATTTCAAGACAACGCTGCGGTCGAACAATACGTGCACAACTGTTTTTCGAAGCGGCCGTCTTCTTTCTTCGGTGACGGGATCAAAAGCTTCCTATGCGATGAAATGCATTTCTAATGAAGGGAACTATGTAGAAAAGTAGAAAAATAAGATACTCCATTTGGATTTTATATATCAATAATAAATTTGTACTTGTAAAAGCGCTACGGAGTGCTGCCCACAACATGTGCGTGCATACTCGTCAAGGGGTTAAATTAAACGTATAAAAGTGATATTTATAAATATACAATTTTAATTGCGTAAAAGACGCCGCAAACGACGCTATAGGAGGGTTGACTGTATTATCAATGTTATGGCATTAATTTTGATATTATTAAGTCACTGATATGTTTCCAGTTTATGCAAAATTAAAATTACTCTTTTTTTTTGTTACAGATAGCGGCAGTTCATCTTCTCGCACGTATCACAAAATCCAGTGAACTATCCTATTTTAAAAGGTTTTTACAACAAAAGGAATATGAATCGCTTGGAACCTCAATCGCCACATTTTAAAGTTCATTTTTATTTCTTTTTGTGTTCATTTGAGTTGGAAAGCATCAATCTTATTAGCGAAGATCTAATCGAATTGGAGATAAAAGCAACGTGCAAAAATGGCAACCGCTCTATCGTCGTACCTCCCGTCGACGCTTCGCTCTAATTTCGAGCATTCAAACTTCAGTTATTCATATTCGGACCTTCCAGTTTTCCAATCTGAATTGAATCCAAAGAAACTGTGCTCCATTGTGGAAAATGCGAGGCCGAAGAGTGATTTTTATAAGCCGCTGGCTAAAAATGAATGCGTCGGCGTTCATAAACATTCGACGGAAAATAGGGGATTAAGAAGTCTTCAATATAGTAATTTAGCACAAAGCGTTGCTTTGGACAGGGATAAAAAGAATGCTCATGTAAATTCAAATCATAATGCAGTCGTAGAATGCGAATACAAAAATATCCCGGCGGAACAGAAGACGAGAAAGAATTTCAGCCCTCGGAAGTACTCGACGGCGTTCACTAGAATCGATCAAAGCGATGAGCGTCAGAGGACTTTCCAAAATAAATGCATAGATCTAAGACCGACGAAATCATTCAGTAAAGTCGAAGGCCTCAGAAAGAAATTTGAATTTCAAAGCAGATCGTTCGACGAAAAAACCAAAGATGACAAATTTAAGTATGAAAATCTTAAATTTCCCCCAAAACTGAAAAATAATTGTGATATTAATAAGGAGGATGCAAAGTTTCCCTCAAAAAATTCATTACATACAAAATCGTCCGACAACGAATCCGAATTTATTAGACGTTTGAACGTTTTCAGAAAATCTCATTCCGCCGACGACGAAAAGAATGCTAAAATCCAAACTATTAATTATGCATCTGAGAATCCTACGTCTTTTCAAACGGGAAAGAAATATTCGTTTCCCAAAATCATATCGAAGAGCGTCAAAATAAAGACAATCGATTCTGAAAAACGAGACATAAGCACCCTCGACATCGTCACAAATGCAAAATCCAAACTGAATAAAATTGCACAGCCCGTGAACAATGCGAATTGGACGATTTCAAACAGTGCTCCGGGCGCTAAAGAAAAAGACAGATCAACGTCAAACGAAGAAAATCTGAGGAAATCACCCGACAAAGAATCGGATCGGAGTTCAAATCTCGCTTCGTCTGTGCTTCGTTTGCGTAATTCAATATTTTCAAGTTTGAAATTACCTCGCAGGGTAATAAGATTTTATTTATTTATTTATTATAATTTAATTTATTTTTCGTTCATTTCACTATCTCATCTTTAAGTATCGCTTTTAAATTTATCCCTATTTATGAATCTCTATTTAGCAAACTATATTGTTTTGAATCCAACGTAGATATAAATCTGTTAATTATTAAGAACGTCCGATATATCGTATCAATTGCGCCATTACATTGCAATAAACTTATTTAAAACCGCATAGGACGGTTCATCGCTCCGGTTATTAGACTTGCACAAATGAATACGTCCGTTTAATTTAATTAAAAGTCCCGTTTATTTCGTTAAAGATATCAGCAAAGATGAATTCGCAACAGCAAATGAGCGGACGGGATACTCTACCGGGTAGATGTTATACTATGGGTGCGGGATCGTTGTCGTCGGGTGCAAACTCACATAAAAGAAAATCAGCCGTTGAATTGTTGGCCGAATCTAAAGCGTTTTATGTTAAATCTGAAACAGTCCTGGATAGAAAACAAGATATTCCTTTAAGGGTTTGTATATATTTCTTTATATCTCGACTATTTACATATAAATGCTCATCCAAATGCGATGCCACTATATAACGTTTATGCGTGACATGCCGAGTGACTTTATGGCCACATTTGAATCGTATCGATGTGTTTAAATGTCTATTTTCAACGAGACGGCACCTCATATCATTTAAATCGAGGAAACGCTACAAAATTAAACATCTAACCGTCGCATTTAGATGACCTTTTATATCCCGTCTATTTAAGTCATAAAATATTTTAAACCATTTCAAACTTATTATTTTACAGGTAAACAGTACGCTCTGCACAGGAACCAATTCAGGAACTCACTGTATGTTATTTTTGATTGAAAATATATCGATATTAAATTTTTCCACGTCCTTAACGCGCTCTCTTTTTTTTATAGATGCCACGTTATCTGGAAGACATAGAAGAGGCGTCGCCGGAGAACCTTTACAAAATCAATTGAGACGATTATTAGGTTCAACAAGTCTTCAATCGCCAATGACTCCTCAAGAAAGTAGAAGTTAGTGTTATAATCGTACCGTATACGATATCGATATATTAATGTATGTATACTGAGAATTAAACAAATGTTTTAGGTCAAACTCCAAGGTACCCGGATAAAAAAGGAAAAGAAACCTTCGAATGGGACGCCACTTCACATCCGCCTTTGACGAATCGCTCTCATTACAATTCGGGAACATTCTCCGGCAATTCGTCGTCTGGGACATCAGGCTCCAAAGGCCAAGTGAAATCAGATCCCGAACATTCGCGCGGTTCGATGTCCGCCTGCTTCTCGTCGAAATCCCTCAACAGACCTTCCAGCTCCGGCGACAACAGAATATTCTTCCCCGATTCATTCGTCGTGCCAAAGACTTCCCGATCCGATCCGGCGAACGTATTCTCAAACAGCTTTTCCATAGAGAGCCCGTTCTCGAGCCCCGAAAAAATCGACGCTCGACAAATTCTATCGGTCGTAGACGCCTACGACAACTGCGTATACGGCAGATCGGACTCCAAAAACGAATACTACGACGAGCGAGATCTGCTGGAAAACTACAGCACAATTAGTCCACCGGCCGAATACGCCGTGACCGAAAGATCGAATTATCGATACGTGCGCTCAAATTCTCATTCGCACACGATGAAATCCAACCAGGAAGGCTCCTACGTTATCAATTTCAACAGCCACAAATCATTGCCGGATCTTCATAAACAAGGCGAAAACTTCATAGAAAATGGACGGTACGATTCTATTAAAATACGCATTAAAATAAATATCAGATTATAAATATATTAATTTTTTTAGACGTCTGATTGGCATCGGCGGAAGCGGTCATTATATTCCGGACTGTGAACCCGGAACCGACGATCGAATCCCTCTGCAAACGCAAACCGTGCGATCTAGCGAGGCGTTGAGCTGTTATTCAAAAACAACTAGGTATTGATCGTAAATAAAAACAATACTCCGCTTATAAATATTATTTTATCGTGTGTTTATTATTCCAGTGGTCGATCGTATAGATCATCGGCGCTGTCGAGCAAAGGAAGTGAAGGATATTCACGCCGCTCTGCATCTTGTCATAATAGTGATCTGAGCGGGCACACTGGAAGAGGCTCCGCAGATGAAGTTTATTACTATAATAGGTACGATTGAAAAGTTTCAATTTCCTCAAAAGGTTTGGTTGGTAAGCTCTTCAATCAGGCGGTTGGGATGTGTGTTTAGTCTTTGTTAATATTTTTGACTATAGCTTTCAATCGCCTGTTTTACTGTAAATATGTTTAATTCCCTGTGTATGATGTCGTTTGTCACATACCGTGGATCATTGCTAATAGTACGCAGAACTTTGGGCTGAAAGCGTTGGATAATGTCAATATTGAAAGTCGATGAGGTACTCCAGAGCTATATTCTCATTTTAATTTCTTAACAGGAATGCTGTCGAGCAATATTTTCTATCTTATAAGTCCTTATGGTTTCTATTAAAGATCCTGTGTATCTGTTCCACAGCCGCATGTTGTCGACGGAATCCGAATTGGTGATTAGGTATTAGGTTGTTTTTCTCAATTATTGGCTTAAGTCTCTTCAGTAGTAGTTTTTCAAAAATTTAGGAATTTATTGGGAGTAAGCTGATGGGTCTGTATTATTTGGCATCATGTATATCCTTGCCGGGCTCGGGGATTAGAATAATCTTAGGCACTTTCCATTGCGGGGGGAAAATAGCCCTTTTTTAGTATAGATAGAAGTTATTCCTCTTCTGCACGACCTTCTACGTGACCTGTTACCACCAGCCTTTTAGTGATTATCGTCTTCTTTATGAGCGATGTATCCAAAAATTTATATGATACGTCCTAAGCATGTAGTTGATAGTCCTTTTTCTATTTTTAACTCATCCAGGATGAGTCTCAGCATATCAATGCATTTCGAAAGCGTCTATACATCTCTCATTGTCCAAATTTTTTCAAAACTACATTCAGCAGAAACATAGCATAGAGGTGTTGTCCCCTTTTTGCTTGCTGCGAATGTACATTTATGATTGCGTGCGAGTTAATCGTTAATCTTGTTCCTATGAATGAACGTCGAGCCTAAACCAAAGTCGATGTTATCTTTTACCAGTGAATAAATGTGATATTCCGCTTATTTTTAACAATATTGCATGTCATCACGGTATCAATAATTTTTAAACACTGCATTCATTGCATTTTTAAAGTCGACGATAACAAATTAACCCTTCTGTCAATGAAATTTTTAATTTCTTCCCATCAATGCTGTATTTGGCACGCGTTGAAGATATGTATTGGATAAACCTTGAATGGAAAGAGCTGCTCGTCTTCAGTTATTTCTTCTGCTGGTGTATACACAGTGTCTAAATTCAATTTCAACATTATACACAGGTCACAAATTGGATTTGTCTTATCTGTTCCTTATCGCTCTGCCTGCGTCCTTTGATCGTCAAATCTGATGAACCGACATATCGTCCGGAACTGACATTTTTGCTTTGAATAGTGTATCTTTCGTTGTTTCCACAGTTCCTTTGTATGCTATATAATTCCATGGTTAACGCCAGCAGCTGGTATAATTCCTATATAAGCATAAAATTCTTCCGTTACGGATTCCCAAGTTAGCGGCATATTTTATTGCTTTTCATCATTAAATTAAGCTTTTGTATATATCCGAGCTTATCGATTTGTCTCTCTCAGAATTATATCTATCGTGCTATTCGTAATGAAAAACTCGAAAATATGTACAGGATTCGTTGGCATCCCGCGTTTAAAACTCCCGTCAACTCCTCGAAGAATATGGTGAGCTCTTAAGTGTCCTGTTGTCGGTGGTTGCCTGAACCATTTGATTCCATCACGTCACTTTCACGCGTCTCTTTTAACGGCCTTCCAACGTATTCTTCCTTAGATACTTTGTCCATACGTCTCCATGCCGCGTTATTTCATCAGCCATTTTCAGATTTTGTTTGATTATTATACTAAATTAATAATAAATAAATAAATTTCTGCTCACTATAACTGCTACCGCATAAATATAAAGAATGATACATTTTGGCTAACTTATATACAGATTTAAAGTCTCATAATTTTTCCAAACACATGGATCCTTCAATGGACAAAGTCAGGAAGATTTAGTAAGATCTATACATTTTTCTTATTAAAGATCCGGATCGAGTTATGCCCGGGATTCGGGTGGATCCAGTGGACACTGTAGTGGTCCATTGGGTCCACCAAGTCTACGCGGACATCCACCGGCTCCGACGATCACACTTCAACAACGACGCGATAGTGGTTCATCTACTCAACATTCCAGCACCAGATCGCATAGGTAAAATAGATGGCAAAATCATTTGAAACATCCGTCATCAGCCAATGATTCCTCTTCTTAATTCAATATAAACATATTTAAGGTACTCATCGTATTATAATAATAGATATCAAGATCCCGACCCGAATGACGCGTTAGAATATCATGTCAGTGCTCCGCTTCAATTCCAAGACGGAGTTCAATTCAACCACGGATCGTCCAGCGGACAGCTCGCCGTCAATGCGACGGTATCCATATCAACCAATTTTGCAGCGCGAAACGACGGATTTAGAACAACTGGCACTGCTCATATAGAGACGTGTCAGGCATCCGATCGTCCCGCATTGGTCGGCATACATTTTCAAGCGAGCATACCGCCCGTTCAGTTCCAAGACGCTCAGACACCGCTCTACGGCTACAATGGATCGTATTCGTCTGAGGGATTTTATGGGTCAGTTTTGATTTTTATTACGTTGTATATTTTTTCATCGTTGTTAGCGCAAATACTTTGATTGAAGAAAAATTGCTTGCAGAAGGCGTGAATCTGGAACCCGCGAGAGTCGTCATTTATTAACGCGTCGACCTGCATCGTCCGGCTGTAATCAGGTAAAATTTTAAACAAGTATTTAAACGTATATCTAAAATATTTGTAATGATTTTATTATGTATTTTTAAGGCGAGCACATGTTACGATGAAGAAAACGAAGGTGCTCATAGTTTGCCTCATGAAATCGACGGAAGCCCACCGAGCTTATCGGGTCTTGGCAATTTTAAACGTCAGCGTTGCCTACGTTATAAACATCGACCGACGCCTCGTCGACCCATATTGAGATCAAAATCTGATATATCTGATAGGTAACGTATATTTAAAAGCGTTTAATTTTATTTATTGTGAATCAAGATTTATTTTATTTTAAACTATTTCAGATATTGGCGGGGTGATGATAAAGGAACTCTATCGCTGATTGATAAATCAAATAATACTCCCCCGAGCTCTGATAATAATTCACCTAGTCGCGTCGCACGAATGAAACTCGACAAATTCTTCGACCAACTCGGAATGGATGACGAAACGTATAACGAAGTGATATTGAAAGACTTGAAGAAACCCAGATCGAAAAAAGACCGAAACAAAATTAAAACGTCACCGAGTCACGGCGATTCGCAGCAGGACGCGGACGTCAGTTCCAAGTGTTCAGAAGACGAAGCAAACGATGAACTATCCAGCAGCTTTGCGTCGTCCGATATTAGTTTTCCCGATTCTAATTTGATACCAAATAACGCCGATTATACAGTTCAAGGAGGAACGCCAAACGATACAAAACCTTATAGATCGTACGAACCGTTGAGTATTGTTGAGAGAAACGCTAGAATTATTAAATGGCTATGCAATTGTCGAAAACTGCAAGCGGTTTAAATCGACATAATGCGAAATTGTTTTTGATTACTGTGTATTATAAAAAATGTTCTTTACTTGTATCGTCATAGGGAATAGAAAAACGTAGTTAATAAGTAAATGTCATCGATTGATATTTAGATGTTATCTTTTTGTCATGATACAGGGTGCGGCAGGGAAACGTCATTATTTTAAAAATGAATAACACAAACAGTATATCGGTTTAATTATATTTTCCGCAATACAGAGAGACATTTAAAGCTTTTATTTGTTTTAAAAATTGTCATTAAGGATGTCTCCGTTCTGGTGCATATCGACGGGTATGCTGTCGATAGCAGCTTGAATATCGTTCTTCAGTTAAGTCTTTGGACGGTCGATATAATCTAAATGAAAGACATCATCCTTGTACTTGTCGAGATTCAAAGACACACCGACTTATCAGAGATTTGAGAGCATGGAGCTTCAGAAAGCATGACCAGCTGTGTTTCCATCTAACACAGATGCTTACCGGACATGGAAACAAGTCTGGAATATCAACACTATGGAGCTGATAATGACACCAACATGAAGCACGGAGAGAGATATCCTACGCTATAAACATGCTCTCGCCAGACAACATGAGCTCTTCGGTGTTCAAAAATACTGGAGGACGGGCAGTGTGAACCAAGTATGCGTTATGCAGCAAAAAAAGGCTGAACCCACAAGGAAAAAAGCCAAAGGACATTAAAAAAATAAGCCCAGAAGGCACACTTGATGAGCAATACTTAGCTAGTAGCAAAAACCATGGTCCAATGTTGCTTATTTTGGACAATGCACACTAAACAATTGCACATTATGTTGACATCTTGTATAAGACACCCTAGGGTTAATGGGTCCCAGGATAGTATCAGATTCTCATTGACTAAACCCTTCCCTTGGTCCATATCTGTCCACCCTGATATTATTTATTACATTGCTTCAGAAAGGCAGATAGTCACTTCTTCCACGAATTCCCACCAAAGGTCCCAGTTCTCCTTGCTCACTATCATGTTGTGGATCATGTCTTGAACTATGTTACCCTGAGTGCTTGTCTCAGCGTATTTCATTGGGACACCCAAACCTCATAATCATTGATGGTGTGTTGCATATCGTCGACCTCCGCTTGGCAATGTTGGCACACCGCCGTTGATTCCTTGCCTATCCGCTTCAAGTATGCTCTGAAGCAGCCGTGCCCCGTTAGCAATTGTGTCAGGTGGGAAGTCGTCTCTCCTTGTTCCCTCCACTGATTTATGACCTGTATAATTCGGTGGGTCCATCTTCCTTTGCTGGACTGATCACATCTTTGTTGTCAGGCGTCCCTCAGTTTCTGCTCATGCCCTGAACAATTTTTTGAACCTTCAAAGTCCAAGGCTCTTTTCTTTGCCTGAAGGTCTAATGGGGGGATTCCGGCGATCACGAGTATCTTGTCTTCAGATACTGTTCTGTACGCTGCGGTGATTCAGAGCGCCTCCTGCCGTTGGACCCTGGCCGACTTCTTCCTGTTGTTCCGTACAGAAGAATTGAGTGTATTACTTCGTTTGTTATTATTCTTATGCGCGACTTCAGCCCTGTAATATCAGAACCAATCAGATTCCAACTACTGATTCAAGAAGATCATTTGATGAGCAATATTTAGCTAGTAGCCGAGTGGCAGTTGAAAAGGAGGGATTTTAGTGGGTAGAATTAACGGTAATTGTTTGACCATTTTCTTCAAAAAACTATTGTCCAATGATGCTTATTTTGGACAATGCACATCAAACAATCGCACATTACGTCCCTTTAGGGATATTTTGCATAAGACACCCTAGGGTGAATGGGCCCCAGGACAGTATTAGATTCTTATTGACTAAACCTTTCTCTTGTTCCATCTCTGTCCACCCTGATATTATTTATTACATTGCTTCAGAAGGGCAGGTAGTCAGTAGCCGCGGTTGACTTCTTGCCTATCCGCTTCAAGTATGCTCCAAAGCAGCCGTGCCCCGTCAGCAATTGTGTCAGGTGATAGGTCGTCTCTCCTTGTTTCCGAATCCTCCACTGATTTATGACTGGTATAAGTCGTAAATTTCTGCCATTGGACCCAGTCCAGCTTCTTCCTGTTGCTCTCGTATCTAAGCGACTCATGCCATACCGGGGCTACATATAGAAGGATTGACTGTATGTTTATTATTCTTCTGCACAGCTTCGGCCCTCCAATATTGTCGGCCTCGTCTGTCGGATTCTTACTACTGATTCATATTACTAAACCCTTCCCTTGGTTCATCTCTGTCCGCCTTGGTATTATTTATCACATTGCTTCAGGAGGAGGCAGATAATCTGGCCGTAAGGCTCATTCTAGTGTTGGAGAGATGCCCTGCGTCTCTCTCTTTCATTGTCCTCTTTGGCCTCATTACTTCCTCTATGAATTCCTGCTAAAGGTCCCAGTTCTCCTTGCTTACCATCAAGTTGTGGATCATTTTCCCGATTTTGAGCTCAGTCGCCCCGAGTGCTTGTTTCAGTACAACCCTTTGGAGCATCCTAGTCTCACAATCGTTAATGGTGTGCTGCACGACATCAATTTTTGTCTCTTTGCCTATCCGTTTTAGTCGATGGGTTAATCTTCTTTTGCTGGATTGATCCCATTTCTATTGTCAAGCTCATGGGATTTGTGCTATGTTGGGGCTCCATACAGAAGGATTGAATGTTTGACTTCCTGCCACACTCTCGTGACTTTAAATGTCTCTCTATAAAATGGAAAAAATAATTAGACTAATATCACGTATACTGTTTGTGTAGGCAATTTCCCTGCCGCATCAAAAGCATGCCGCAGTTGAAATTTAGATATCATGTTGTTGATTTGATAGAAGAAATCTCTACGAATAATCTTTTTAATTATCGATGTATAAGTTTGTAAGTTTTTTATTGAATTTGTCTGTTACTGTTGGCTACGAATGCCTCGATAAATTACTGCACAATATGTGGAACGAAATACAATTATCTTTCGAATACTATTTAGGGTTCATTGTTTTGTGTGTGTGTGTAAAAAAAAAACAGTGATGCTAATGATAGGTTTTTTCAAACGTAAGCATATTTAATAATGAATCTTGTTATATATTTTTAATAGACACGTAATGAGAAATTATAGTAATTTAGTCGTCTGCTCAGAAAAACTCTCAAAATATTTTATTAAAATATATGATTAACGTGTAAAATAATTGTTGATGACAATGTAAGTTCAATTTCAGATTATTCCCTAATACCATAAGAGACTTTACCAATAAATTAGCTGTTATAAATATTTGTTATACGTTTGAATCTTTTAGATTTATGCGAGTCATATTTAACTGCTTTGAGTGCGGGCGGATTTAAATTTTAAATCAAAACGGCGTTAACGCGACGTTCAAAACAATCATTTGAATTTATATATTTATAGACGTTAAGAGTATTTGTTGATCCAATAATATATCTGTAGTCATTTTTTTATTCAAAGAATATTTGTATATTAATTATAGAGTTTATCGACTAATTCTAAAGACTTCGAGTTGCGAATTCATTTTAGTGCCTCTTTCAGTATTATCGTTCTTATTTTATAGACTGTAAAATGTATTTCTTTCACTATGATATTTATTTCGAGGTTGAAACTAAATTATTTTGCGAAATTTTAATAACATCAATTAAAGTGTGCAATTACTTATATTATTACGAAATATTGATTCGACGAATTGCCTTCTACGCGCAGTTTTATAATTTTATTTGAAGGCTTTTTGATATCCAAATAAAAAAATTGCAATGATGAAATATCTATAAATTATAATCTCTAACAATTATATTTAAATCCACGTTTATTTGATTTTCATAAAGGAGGTATAAATCTATAAAAAACGTATTTATTCTGATTTTGTCGTAATAAGATTTTGAATCATTTTAGATGTAACGTGTCGATAATAATATTGTTAAGTTTAAACTATTTGCATCGTCTAGCTTAGTGTCGATAAGACATTTTTTAGCATTTCATTAATTCATTGCGGGATTCTATTACTTAAATCGGTCCCTCGCTGTTGAGGATCGTGATGAAGGATGTGTCCGCCATCTGCGATACGATTCCATTTCATTCCAGTCCTCGTTTCTTCTCGCTACGTATCCAAAGAATATAAGAATCGTCATGGCCGCCTTTATAATTTATGTTTCGGCGGCATTTTAACCCTGTTTATTTCCAAAATCTGTATCATCTTATTCTCCGTACCATTGAATAAATCCTCACTGAACTCCATTCTGCATCCATTTTAATGAGCATAATTTAACTTTATTTTATTTAAGATTTCAATCTACGATTTCTAGTCGCTTCTTATTTAATAACTATTTGAATTGACTCCTTGTTAAAAATCTATATTTACTGTTAATATTTTTTTTTAATTATTATATTATATATAAACAATCTATCCTCTGAAAGATATTTACAGCGTACGCGTCCCGGCGATTTGGTTGGTTAGCTCATCGACCAGGCGGTTGGAATGTGTGTTTAGTCTTTGTTTATATTTTTGACTATTGCTTTCAATCTCCCGTTTCACTGTAGATATATTAAATTCCCTGTGTATGATATTGTTTGTCACGTACCATGGATCATTGCCAATAGTACGCAGCACTTTGGACTGAAAGCGTTGGAGAATATTGAAGGTCGATGCGGTACTCCAGAGCTGTATTCTCATTTTAATTTCGAGTTGCTTTCTTTTCTTAGTGAAGTGCGTTTTCCATGTTAAGTGTTTGTTCAGGTGCATATCGAGATAATTTACTATGTCTGCTTGTGGCAGTGCGCAGTCATTTGGTGAGGATATGTCTCTTTTCTGTTGATGAAAATGACATGGGTAGATTTGTTTTTATCAGCCTTTATGCGTCACTTCTTGAGCCATTTTTGTATGTTGTTGAGATGATGCTGGAGTAGTTGCGGGATTGTTATCAAGATTTCTGATTGGATCAGCGGATAGAAGTTCTTCCTCTTCTGCACAACCTTCTACGTGACCTATTACCACCAGCCTTTTAGTGATTATCGTCTTCTTTATGAGCGATTTATCCAAAAAATTATAGGATACGTCCTAAGCATGTAGTTGACAGTCCTTTTTCTATTTTTGACTCATCCAGGATGATTCTCAGCATGTCTCCATCAATACATTTCGAATGCATCTATACATCTCTCGTTGTCCAAGTTTTTCCAAAACTACATTCAGCTGAGACATAGCATAGAGGTGTTGTCCCGTTTTTGCTTGCAGCGGATGCACATTTATGATTGCGTGCGCGTTAATCTTGTTCCTATGAATGAACGTCGAATGTAAACCGAAGTCGACGTTATCTTTTACCAGTGAATAAATGTGATATTCCGCTTATTTTTAACAAAATTGCACGTCATCACGGTATCAATAATTTTTAAACACTGCATTCATTGCATTTTTAAAGTCGACGATAACAAATCAACCCTTCTGTCAATGAAAGTTTTAATTTCTTCCCGTCGATGCTGTATTTGGCACGCGTTGAAGATATGTATTGGATAAACCATGAATGGAAAGAGCTGCTCGTCTTCGGTTATTGCTTCTGCTGGTTTATACGCGGTGTCTAAATTCAATTTCGACATTATACGCAGGTCACAAATTGGATTTGTCTTATCTGTTCCTTATCGCTCTGCCTGCGTCCTTTGATCGTCAAATCTGATGAACCGACATATCGTCCGGAACTGACATATTTGCTCTGGATTGTGGATCTTTCATTGTTTCCACAGTTCCTTTGTATGCTATATAATTCCATGGTTAACGCCAGCAGCTGGTATAATTCCTATATAAGCATAAAATTCTTCCGTTACGGATTCCCAAGTTAGCGGCATTTTTGATTGCTTTTCATCATTAAATTAAGCTTTTGTATATGTCCGAGCTTATCGATTTGTCTCTCTCAGAATTATATCTATCGTGCTATTCGTAAAGAAAAACTCGAAGATATGTACAGGATTCGTTGGCATCCCGCGTTTAAAACTCCCGTCAACTCCTCGAAGAATATAGTGAGATCTTAAGTGTCCTGTTGTCGGTGGTTGCCTGAACCATTTGATTCCATCGCGTCTCTTTTAACGGCCTTCCAACGATACTTTGTTCATGCGTCTCCACGCCACGTTATTTCATCAGCCGTTTTCAGACTGTTTTGTTATTATACTATATTAATACTACCATGCAAATATAAAGAATGATAATGATTATTTTATGGAGCGAAATGATTAAAATTTCATTATGAAACACGAAGAAAAACGTGATTTTCCATACAAATCCTATGAAAAAAATCTAGATCTGGCCAGACTTATTTATCGACTTATCGACAGAAGGGTTAATTATATTGTAATATAAAATGTTACTATATATGTTTTACTGATTTTTCTCTTTTGTAAGTCTAAAATTTATTTATTGTTTGATATGAATATATTAATATTTTATTACATTAAAGTTGGAATATAAATTAGGGCATTTTTTTAATAGCCTCGTTATCCTATCCTTATATTTTATCGAATGTAAAAATATTTGTGTAGTTATTTAAAAAAAAAAACTGTAATTGAAAAATATGTAGAAAACGGAATTTATCCATATTTATTTTTTAACGTAGCTATAGTATGATAATACGATAATTATTTAAAATGAAATATATCTTTATAACTATGTTGTAGTAGATTCATACACACTAATCTTTGACCACGTATTAGTATTTATATGATAAAAATTTCAAAATACTAAATTATTACGATGAAAACAGTATTGTAATTGAGCATATTTATTCTGTTTGAATTATGCGTAATATTGCAGATGTAAAATATATTTTTAAACACTGCGCGTTGACGAAACAACATACGAATCGGAGTGTATTTATAAGAGATTTATTATGTCTATTGGCTTTGAACATGGTGATAATTGTATCGTGTATTATATGATATTTTTTCTGTTGTAAATATATAAAAATCATCACATAGAAGACATATTTTCATGGAGGAAATGTACGTATTTTTAGAATAAAAGAAACAGTATTTGTAGTATTTTGCCTTGAGTAATGGAACAATTCATGGATCAATAGCGTTTTTAAGCCCTCGGCAATTCTTCGTTATGTATGCGTCGTCAATTATAATTTCATATATAATTTTTAATTCGGTATCAAGTTTTCATCAAAAATTAATTATTAATAGGTTGTTTTTAAATATTCCTTACAAATTAAAAATATGTGATGTAGTTGAGATTTAAATGTAATTTATCTTATGGACTTCAAAGTAAAATGTTATGTACAAAATGATGAATAAAGAAATTAATTTGAACGACTTGTTTTTTAAATATAAACTGAGTTTAATTTAATACGTTTTTAAAAATATTATATACGAGGAATGATTTAAAAATAAATATCATCGATATACTTTGATTAACATAATTTTATTCAGAATAAATGTATTAATTTAAAAATATGATCAAATTAAATTGATATTTCCATTAAAACGTTGTGCAAAGTAACACTCAATTGATTTATTGGATGCGTAATTTGTCAATAGGTTATGGTCGTTTAATGCAGTGTTAAAACCGCAGCTGTCAAAATTGACTTGCGGACATTGTTTGTGTTGTTACGCTATTTCGTCAGATATCTCGGGCAATTGTTCAATTGTCGACAGTGCTTAAGTATTAAGTATTCTCTTTTAGAGGATACATACATTTTGATGATATTAGTCGAAAATAGAGTCGACATGGCTCCACGCAAATCTCAAAGCAGTCGCAGTCAAACAAGCGATCAAGACGATTACGACGACGACGATTACAGAAAAAGACGCGATAGAAACAATCAGGTTACTAATTGCCAAACAGCTTTATTTTCCATAAAAATCCAATTTCAATGTATTGCATCATTATATTTAACATCAGGTTCTAACAGTCATTCGATTGATATTCGGTTACAGGCAGTGAAGAAAAGTCGCTTCAAATCCAAACAAAAAACTCAAGAAACGCAAGAGAGAATCTCCAAACTCAAGAAAGAGAACGAAGAACTCGAGGACAAGGTCAAAACGAAATCAAAAGAGCTCGGCATTCTCAAGGATCTGTTTTTGGCGACGTGCGGGGCGAATTCAGCAGAAAAAATGAGCAGCGCCAACTTGGAAAAGCTCCTCGAAGAAGAAGGCGACGACGCCGAATTAACGTCTTCGAGTGCGCAATGAAAATTCGCATAGAAAACTCCCCCAAAAGTGACCTGTTTATATTATAAGACTATGCGATGCGCGTACGTTTGCACGAAGAATATTTCATATTAACACAAATTAGTGCAATATTTTTTCAATCTATCGATAAATCTGTCTAAATAAGCCATAATTCATAAAATGAAATAAGAATATAGCCGTTAATTTATTTTTATGCCTGGAATTTATTTAAACTTATTAGAATTAGCAGTAATTGTAATTAATATTGTTTCTCTTTTGTAATTTGTTGAATATTAATGTTTTTTTATTATTACTAGTGTCTGCGGCAAATTATCAATAGTGACAAAAATGCATGCCGTTTTTCCCAATTGCCCGCCAATCTTACCTTAAGTCTGCATTTGTTCCAAATGTAAAATCGATCAAGGTCATCGTGACTTCGATGGACAGCAATAAACCCACCGCACCTTGGTCAAACTGCTCGTTAAAATCGTAATTGGATCCTAAAATTTTATCTCTACAATGATGATGCGCAGGTCATGGGATTTCTGCAGGGTCACCAGATTGTCAGGTTCTTTAGGGCGGTAAGGCTATGATAATTGTGTATACTGCACTGTTTGTAAGTGTCGTTTTTTATGCTGCGGCTGCCTGGGCACACAGGCTGGACTATTCCAGGTGGCACAGGTGCTGGGGTATAAATTTGTCTCACCGGGGAATTATCTGTGCCGGACAGAGAAGTGCTCTGATAGTCATTACGAAAAACTATAGGACCGTCTCGGCTGCTGCGCTGCCTGTTCTGGCGGGTCTTCTACCCCTGGACTTGCAGTTGCGGCTGAGTGTGAATGACGTCAATAGTAGGCATTTGTTCAATTATTTCAGTAACGTTAAATATCGTTTGGCATGTCGCTAGGTGGTTCCATGTTATTGGACTTCCCAGTTTCTCACGAGACACAGGCATCTCTCGTTCGGTTTGGTATAGGCAGTCTCTCAGAGTGTCCTTGCACATATACGAACATGACAGCGTATCACATTTTATGGTTTATGGTCCCCGCGCATGCACCAAACATGCAGAAGGAGGACAATTCTACGGAGAATAATTCCGTAGTCTACTTCTTCAATTTTCATTTAAATGTAGAATCTTATAGAAGGATTATCTGGCATCTGGACTTAATAATAGACTCTAATTTCCGGACTTAACTAGCTCCTTTCCAGAACTGGCAGTGAGTTGTCCAAACTCCCTATTCCCTGCAAATACTTACAGCAGCCACGGTGGAGCAGGAGAATGTTTCCAGCAACACCCCCTGATTCATTGACTTCTATGCCTAGTGCGTACGTTTTTATTGCGTGTGTCTGCGATGACCAGTCTTCCAAGACGAATACTTCGAAGAACTTGACAATTCATATGAGCCATCTTCAATGACGCTTCTACAAATGCAGTGACGCTATCGAGCGTCAGCCTTTCTTGACACGCTGTACGTCTCTATACATGTCCCTGTTCGCCACCTCACACTCGAGATGCTACTTCATAGAGCTGCAGCCGCTATCAAATGCCATATTTTCTCATCGAGGAATACTCTGGTTAGAGCATCTTCGACCGTCCTCAGCTCTATCATATCTAAGAGATGGATCTGACTTATATTTAAGCCCCCCTAAATATCTTTGAAATTTAATTATGTTTTATAATCATGTTTATTTATTTCCATGTATTTAAATTTATTTTTATGTATTATGGCGAAACTTGAGGTGCATGAACCACATCTTGTATGCAGATGACATAGTTCTGTGATCTTCAATACCCCAAATTTAGTCATGATGGTGTTTTGACATAATAAAGTCTCCAATTATGTCCCACCAAGATGAGACTAGATCGACGTATAACAACGATTATTCGAGTTGTCCGGGAGCTGCAGTGCATCTGAAATGCTTTTATATGGGCGCAATCCCTAGCTTGAGCTGCTATTTCGTAGAGCTGCCAGTCGTTATGGAGTGCCGCATCTTCTCATCAGGGAATGCTCTTGGAAGAGTTATAAAACTGATTTTAAAAAAAACGGCACGCATTTTTGGCACTATCGTTAAAATATTAACACTTTGTGTGCGGGAAACGGAGATCTCCGTCCTAGTGCGGCTAACCGTTGAGCGCGGGAAACGAGAATTACCTTTTTAAAAATACTGGACGTTGTATGCGGGAGCCGGAGATCACAGTCTCAGCGCCGAAGCGATAATTCTATTGCTTTGATGACCCGCTGTTGATATTCTCGTCAAGTGTTTCGTCTGAGCAAAAAACACTTGAAACACGTGTGTTTTCTTATTTTTGAATAGGCAAACCCCCTACGGTTCATCAGTTTCATCCTTAAATCTCTTCCGTTTGGATGTGTTTATATTTTGCGTCTTATAAAATTTATTTTTAGATTGTTTATTTATTAAATTTATTTGTTTTAATGTTTAAAAAAAATGGATTACATTTATAATTTTTTTGATTGACGCCCACATGGATCAGCGCGAAAATAATATGGATCGATACGACGGTGAAATTATTGCTGATTCAGATTCCGATTATATAGACGAAGATGATGTCTCAAGTGGTAGCCACGGTTTCTGACTATCTGTAATTTTTTTTCAATTTTGTGCTCATGCGGATATACCCGCCTCCAGTGTGTGGGCTAGCCAAACCGCGCCCGCAAAAGATGTGTTAAAAGAGTTTAAATGTTAAATAAATGAATTGAAATGATCAAGAAAATGCATTTGATAGCTAAATAAAATAATTTTATTCGTAAAAAGGTTTCTGGTTGGGTAAAATCCATAATATATGTTTAATTAATTTTTTCACCATAAATAAAATTAGCATCGACCCTTTGATGAGTATGCACACACATGTTGCGTACGATGATCCAGAGAGTGTATACACGCATTTTTTGTTTGTGTTTTGATATTACTGTATGAAAAAATAATTTTAAAAAGACATAAGTATCCTTGACTGTAATGTATAATGCTTTTATATAATTTCTCGACTAATTGTTATTCGAAATATGAAATAAAACACTTTTATTTAAATAAACCTCCAATTGTTTATTTATAGAATATACAATTTTATCCATAAAATTTATGTATATATATATAGGATAGTCTCAATTTATGAATCTGAAGAAAATAAAAGTCCAAGTGATATTATTTGGTCGGCACGACAAGCTTATAATAATTTCGATATTGTCAAAGATCGTATTACACGTTTTTAATATCAATTCTCCAAATCAAACATTTGAGAGGATCAACCGTATATATCGAGGGGGGGGGGGGGGGATATGGAAATCATATTTCGATAATAAAGCATTAAAATAATTTTTTTTAATAATATTGCGCATAAATTATACATCGGTCATCTTGGCGGGAAAATGATCAAAACGATATTTTGTCAAATGATGATATTGTACGGCTTTCGCGTCCGTCTCTTTGAAACGTTTGCTACTCTGACGAACATAAATTGCGGAGGTATATATAGAGAGAGACAATTCGATTGATACTTTTACGACGTTAACAGAATTTATTGAGATTCCGAAGCAAATTTCTAAAAGTACACATTAGATCCGTTCATTAACTCATATTAATATTTAACGTCACTCGACTTGTATTATTGGAACGCTGAGGAGGTACCCAAAAGAAACGGAGCTGATGTCGAAGCAAGAAGCGTATAAAGCTACTATTTCAGAGTCAGTAAGCCAAATGTCGTCGCTAAAGAAGGTTCCGTTTGACTTGTGTGGCATTTAGAGCGGCCTATAAGATGTCAAGCGGATTCAAAAAAGGTTAATTGATGACAAACTTCACGCTAGTCTAGTTCTTCCGCGTCATTCCACAGCCCGAATCAAGGAAAAACTCATGAAATCATCCTGAAAGACCGACACCGGATTAATTTTAAGTTTAGCTATTTATCGTGCAGGAAAGGTTTGCAAACATGCATATGTCGAATGCATTCCGAGTCTGTAGTCTGTGAGACTAATGATTAGTGATGTAGGAATAACTCGAAGCAAAAATAACTGTATTACAATAACCGTTGATAAATCGTTTAATGTTTTTATCTAATCTCTATGAAAACATGCGCAAGCCTGTGATTTGACGCATGTTTGACTGACGATCAATTGATTCAGAATAATATCAATAGTTTCAAACGCACCCAATCAAACCTGACGATACGATTAAAGCGGATTTCTTTAAAAAAAAAAATAGTTCCCAAATGATTCATCAGTAATTTATTTTTATATGAAACGACACTTTAAAATGACAAATAAAACGCATAAATATGTAATCTTTTATGGCGTTGACGCACGGTTGAATTCCATATTATTTTATTCATAATAAGAGCTATTTTCGTGTTTCTAAGATTGTTCTGAGAATGTTTTAACACATTATCGTATTGCACTGGTTATTAGAGTTTAGAACAGATCTCATATTTATTGGGTGTGTGAATAAGTTCCTGCCGTTTCTGCAACCTCTGCCAAATCTACAAAATTAGGAGTCGATTGAACAACAGTTTTGAAACGTTTGACGGCATTGAGAATGATATAAAAGGAGGAACTCGGGTGGATTATGGAAAGGCGTCTTATCGCACGTGACAAAAAATACCACGATAATCTCAAGCGTCGTGGGTTAAGCCCGGCCAAGCAGTAGCATAGACACTAAAGCGGAATATCCACGGTTTATGTTCTTTATTTGATGGGTTATAAAATGTAATGGCTTCCGTGTCCAACTGGTCCAAATTTCAGACCATTGAAAGAGCGCCTTGCAATCGGACGTCATGCCCGTACGAATGTATTATATTATGAGCTGTTCCAACCTAATCAAACCATCACAGGAAATCTTTACGGAAAGCAATTGATGCATTTAAGCCGAGCATTGTAGGAAAAGCGGCCACAATATGCCCAAAGACACGGTGATTTTGCAGCATGACAATGCTAGGCGGCATGTCACATCAGCATATCTGGTAATGATGAAATGGAAAGTTTTACGCACCTTGCTGTATTCTTCCGACATTCCTTTTTCTGATTACCACTTATTCTTATCGATGACTCGCGGCCAAGCTGAGCAGCATTTTGCTTCTTATGACGATACCAAAAAATGGATCAACTCTCGGACGGCCTCAAAAGACGTGTCGTTTTTTGCGACGTGGAATTCAAATGCTGCCAGAAAGACGAGCAAAATGAGCGGCAAGAACTTATTCACACACCCAATAATTTCAATTCAATCAAAACGCAAATATTACACACGCTACTATCAAAAAAATCATTTAACCGAGCATGATAGAATATTTCAAGAAAATAAGTAATACACTTTAACATGTTCATCGAATAAAAAAAATAACGTAATTACTGTTTGCCTCTTAAGTTAAATTGCCATCTGATGACTGTTAAAATTTGTTTACAAATATATTATATTATATAAATGGAATAAAAAATTAAAACTAAAAACTTAAATGCATTAACATATTTCAGTCAAATAATATTCTCCATTTTGCATACATTACGAGGACAGCCATTAAAAAAATTGCAATTATCACTATGAATCCCTAAGTACGCTAGGTATTTTTTAATTTTTTTTTTTATTATTATTTTGAAATGGACGATCAAAGCTCTAACATTCACAAAGAATTATATGTTCACGTAAGACTTCCGAAATTTAACATGCGGAAAGTGAATAACAATTAATTCGTACGTCTAAAATTGTATATAATTTCAACAAATATTTTTTTAATTACGTTAGTCGAGATCGACGGATCCGTCCATACGAACGAATCCTCTGCCGTCGTCTTTAATATCATAGTACTTCTTTTATTTTTAGCTAAGGACAAAAATAGCGATATATATCGTTAAAAAGCGTTACGCCACATTCCACCGGCTTAAAGTAAAAGATCGAAAAACTCTAAAACCCAAAGCACACGTCGAAAACATAAATTAATTTTGAAGACTAAAAAAATACATTTCACAGGAATCAAGGGTGGACTACATAAATTCTTTTAAGATAGTTATCATCACAGATTAAAAGGTAGTTCATATATAACTCACTGAATTGAAAAAAGGCTTATTTTAATGTCAGCGTTTCGGCGGTCCGACAATCCGGACGGCCTCGAACCCGCATATAAAATATCTTTTTAACAGTATAAACATTTCAGTTCTAATCAATGTTTTGCGTGCACACGACGACTTGCAGATATATTTGCCGGCAGTTCACGCGAGTGCCGTCGGGATGAAGATCTCGTTTCATAATATTTGAATTAATTTAATTATTTTAATACCCTTTAGTACAGATATAGTCTATGTGAATTTTCATGGCCACACGCCGTTGGCGGCGATGTTGGGCTGCTGTGTCGTGCTCGGAAAAGCACCGGTTAAATTGCTCGGCTGATTGGGAAACGCGGCGTTCATCGCCGGCGGTATAGCGTTGTTCTGCCCCAGAGACATTCCTCCGAATTGCTGAGACAAGTTATTGCCGGATGCGGGTACGAATGCTTGCGAACCGTTGGCGGCGGCCGTCGGAGGGAAGACGCCGTTCAAATTGGAATTTTGAAATTGAGGAGAGCCTTGAAATTGATTGTTGGCGGCGAGAGGCTGTTGAAAGCTTTGCATATTTTGAAATTGGTTGAATTGGTTGTTGAAGGGAGCCGGTGCTGGCGCTCCGCCGAATTGACTAAATCCAGATGTAAAACCCTGTGGTTGCACAGGATTCGCTGTGGGCATTGCACCGTTTTGAACGAACTGAGCTTGAGCAGGAAAATTGGCAAATCCTTGGCTGAATGCGTTTATTTGACCGGCTTGTTGATAGGGCTGCTGTGGAAAAGCAGTTACAAAGCCGTTTGATGGAGCAAATTGCGCAACATTTTTCATCGGCGCTTGCCCGTACAGAGCTAATATACTATCTTTTGTCATTTTTGATTTTTCCTTTTCACTTGGCGCAGGTTGATTGAAGAAACTTTCTTCTTCCGACTTTAAATCATCTACTTTTACAGTTTCCGTCGTGTTCTTGTTTGTGTCTTGAGGAGGAGCTTGGGGAGCAGACAAAAAACTACTGAAGACATCATCTGTCAAATTATTATGACTTGAAGCATCTGCGGAGGCTTTAGTAGTTCCTAATAAATCAGCAGTTCCTCCCGAATCTCTCTTTGGTGTTGATCTACCTGGCTTTGGACTAGCTGACGACTTGGGTTTTGGCAATTTAGGCATAACATTCGACTGCTTCTGAAAAAAATGATTATTATAATTGACTGCGAATTAATCGAAACAGATATTTAAAAAAAAATCATCATACACTCGACTTCTTTTCCGTAGATGACGTAGAGCTGCTGCTGAGTGATGATGATGTGGACTTTTTCTTCTTCTTTTGTTTCTCCATTTCTTCGTCAATTTCTTTATCCCTATATATGAAAAATTATTTAAGTCTAAATTATGTTGAATAACACATGTTGAATAATAATTTCAAATGATAACAATATCAATAAAATACACCCATAAATTGTTCAGTAGCAGACGGCAAATCACCATGGAAGGTTATAGTGTTGCAACATGTGCAAATATTTCATATAGAATGGAACGAGACTTCTAACTTCGAAGTCATGAGGTCAAATCGTGAGGTAATGGATATGTACGACATGTCGTCAATAACAAGCTTCGTCAGAACCCGCCATCTCCAGTGGGCAGGCCGTGTGGCATGGATGCTGACTAATGGAGTCCCTTGAACCGTTTTGGATTTGGGGCTGAATTGCAATAGACCCGGCTACGCTGGGCTGATCAGGTCAACAAAGACACCACATGTCTATGCCTGGGAAATTGGAGGGAGGAAGCCCAGGACAGATGAAAATGGTGGACAATGGACTAAAGGAGTCCCAAAGTAAATATAAATAAAAAGTTAAAATTTGTGCCCACCCACGTGGCACTGATCTGTCATTATATTATCTACATACCCCTACAGGAGTTATTACTCCCAAGTTAGGAACCACTGTTCAAGTTCTTAACCCATAACGTATTTTGTGGAAGATTTCTAAATAACAAATTCCAAATGGTGATTGTCCAACACACGTTTCAAAAGAAACTCCGCCTCTAAACCTGGATCTACTCTTATCCATGTCGATTTTTGTGACAAAAAACAAGTTTTATATCAGTAGAGTAATTAAAAAAATGAACACGAATAGATTAATACCAACCAGTTAACTTGCGGTGGGGAAGGAGGCACCCACTCGCGCGCTACATACTTGCGATGCTCATATTTAGCCCTTACGAAGGCCTCCAGAGCCGAATCTGTCTGTGGCCGACGGAACGAATCAGGAATGTTCGCTTCATAGACGGCCCTTGCTCGGGAATTACCCATTTGTTGCAATGAAACCTGGATTTACATGTATTAAATTAAATTTTAATCGACAAAATATACAAATACAATACAAACGTAAATGTAACATCGTCTATTTGCATTGATGATAAAGGTCAAATGCAAAAAAATAAAACTTACGACTTGCTCAGGTGTCCACGAATCTAAATTCACGCTCTTCACTTTTGAAATGTGAACCCCGAGATTTCGATGAATCCCGGCACATCGTATGCACAGGAAAATGCCAAGATTCCATGACGCCCATCTCGGACCTGATAAAATTAATTACTGTTATTATTTTACGTCTCATGCTATATTTACAAATGAATAGGATAGGATATTCATTGCCAAGATGAATTATTCTCCACTAGCCTGGATTTGAATTTAAACCTTTATAAAAGTTATAAAAAACGAGCCATTTTATGTTGTAAGGTCATTAGCAGAATTAGCTTAACGAACAAACGAGCTTATCTAATGCAACTATTTATAGAGTTACATAGGTACATGTGGCTACAGATAAAGATAGTTATGTTTGAACATTCAAAAAGGTCGAATTAAATTATTTTATCTTAATTCAATCTACGTTAAAGTAAAAAACTTTAGACATTATTAGATTTGTCCATCAAATGTAGCAATGTTTGAAAAGAAAAATGTTTTTAATGCCAATAAATTGTACATAACGGCAATAAATGAAAATCTACAAAGCCGCTTTTTCATCTACAAGTAGTTTGCATTAATCATTGTTAAATACACGTCATCTACTTTCGATACAAGGCGGCTAGGGCTTCGGTAGACGTGACTAAAGATATAGCGCGGGAACTTGATTTGATGATTGATTTGATATTAAATACAACATAATAAAGAATCGACTTTGTAGGAATAATTACACAAATAATGTCGCTGCCTTCCATACTACAAAGTTTAAAAAACACCAAGTAATCTTATTTCCACGAAAATGAATAATAAATTTACAGAAAGCATGACTCATTACCAAATGAATCATAAATATTTGGCTAACTGTGTTACAACGTAAGCTAGCCCACTAATCAATACCCTATAAATCGTCAATTGAATGGCCCGAAACAAAAATGATACTGAATATTTAATATATTGGTCGTAGTTGATAATTCAATCTGAAATAAAAAATAATTTCAGCGTTAACTTTTAAATTTCCTATTCGAATCCTATCTGTTTTGCTATAATTATACCATGTATTCTTACACATTTGATAATTCAATAGTTAACAGAACCCTTCTGCCGCCATTCCTTGTGCACTATTTTTAATGCAATGATTGTTTAGGGGTTGAAATAGCGTTTTGTCTTATTTTTAAATTTTGTCCAACTTCTTCGGAATCCTGAGTATTCGAAAAGGATGTGCCAATCTGATAATTTTTCGATGGTGTGCATTGGATTGTCTTCGATCGCCCTGGGCAAGTTGTCCCCTTCAAGGCTCATCTTTCAAACTCAAATCACCAGATTTAATATTTTTAAACCGTCATTGGGATTTCCTGACACCCAATACGTTACCATAAATGCCGCAGATATTCTTCATTTGTTGCTTTCTTTTTTATATTAAACAGATTAGTCAAAAATTTTCAAAATAGCACCCTTCTGCGTTGATATACTTCTGGAGGCAACTCCAAGATGTCCTTAATGCGATACATGGTTGTTTTTATTATATTTAGAGTTTCTTCTATCTATTGAAGGCTTCACCTGCACACACATCATATTTTCATCTATTCAGAAGGTAGATGGATGTCCACTGCAGTGTTCGTCGACGTCTTCCTCTCGAACATCCTTTTAACAACTTATGATATGGACAAGAAATCATTCGCAAAGACCTGCTGAATTAATAGAAAAGTTTCGGTAGCAGACTTCCCAAGTTTAACAATCTATTGCCCCAAAAATAAAACACTCAGATAGCTTGGAGGCGATTTTTAAAGGGTGTGTTTTAAAGCTAATGTTCCCTTTAATCTAATCCAGTAAGTTAGAATGCGCTTATTTCGCAGGGTTCGATCCTTGGTCCAACACTGTGGAATGCTATGTATGATGAACTGCTAAGAACGGAGCTACTGGAGAGGTGTGAGATAGTGGCGTTTGCGGATGACATGTACGGTCCACAACTGACTGGAACTGATGGTTGCGGTCGACTAGACTGCAGCTTTAAGTCCATAAGACTGAGGTTATCTTCTTTTCGAGGAGGCGACTATGTCCGCCACTGCTGATCGTGGAAGGCTTCGAGGTGCCGTTTGTGGATTTACTGAGGTACTTTGGAGACTAGCTGAATTGCAAACTTCGGTTCGCGGTCTACATCAAGAAGGCAGCAGCGAAAGCAGGCAAAACTTCAGAGCAGCTTGCCAGACTGATGCCGAATGTCAGGGGGCTAAAGACTAGTAGAAGGAAACTCCTGCTGTTGGTTGTACACTCCATGATGTTGTACGCTGCACCCATCTAGGCAAATGCGATGAACATAATGGCGTGCAAGCGGAAGATGGCGAGCGTACGAAAAATGTGTACTCTACGAGTTGCAGCAGCATATCGAACATACTCGGACGAGGCGATGTTGGTGATCCCCAGGATTGCTCCTGTTGATTTGCTAGCAGAAACAGGAAACGACCATGACGGAGTGACAGAAATGATGGGACTCTTCAGAGAAGGGCAGTTCAATACACCCAGTGATTTCAATAGCTTCGATACCCTGTTTAAAGTGAGATCCATCAAGCAACTCAAAATAGCCATCAACTGCCAACTCCACCTCTTCATTGTTGGCAAATCTCTTAACACTAAGGTCATTATTTTAAGTTTGGAAAAAGAAAATAATCCAAAGGGATTAATTGGGTGAATGAGGAAGGAATTCCGACTTTAACTAATCGATTTTGGGCATCGTGATAACGGATGTGGGAACTGGTGCATCATCTCGATGAAACGTTTGCTTTTGCACCCAAATGCGGCCATTTTTCCTTGATTTTATCACCCAAACGTCGCAATAAGTGCGCATAATACTCGCCGTTGATTGTTTTTGCTTTTTAGAAGACAATCAATGAAAATCATCCCATGTGACCCGAATCTTCCCTTTCAGCGCATTGTTTTGACCGTTCCTTTGTCTCAGGTGTGAAGCGATGGAACTATTTTCATCTGTGCTTTCTCATGTCCAAATCAATATGAGATCTATAGCACTTTTTAAAATGCTTACCACGTCTGCTAGCTCGCGGACTTTCAGTCGACGGTCATCCAATACAATTTTATGGATTTTCTTTACATTTCTGATGTGGTTGCTTCATTTGGTCGATCATTCGTTTTGGCAACTCATACGGCCTCGTTTAAACTCTGCCGCCCAATATTATACTGTTGTAAACGAATGAGCAGACTCCCCCAGAGTAGAATCTAGCTCGGATTTAATATTGATTGGACTGAGACCTTTGAAATGGTAATTTTTTTTCACATTTACAAATTCACCGAGGACGTTCACTATTGATGGCTGCCTAACAAATACTAAGCACTCGGGGAGGTTTGTACTCAGAAAGCACATTTTTTAATGAATCTTGAAATGATGCTTCGATATTCAAATTGAATTTATAATTTGAACTCGTCATGAATTCTGTCTATTTGGAATCCAGAAGATAAATCGATCCCGTTATGGAAATATTATATTGCTAATTAGGAATAAATGGAAATCAATGATTCGACAATAATTTTGATCTAATTAAGTATTTTTACAAAATACATTCTTAATATCGAAATATTTTCAATCGATTTAATAAAAATAAAAACGTTCATTAAATGCGAATGTTGCACGGGGGAATAAGATAAAAAACCTCACTTATCGCGATTGTGGTTTTCCGGACATTTGGAATAAATCTGTCAATGGTCGGAGCCAGCATGGCGGTTTAGACGATTTAAGAGTTCGCTGATAAGAACCAGATGGGGTGCACATGAGACGAAAGGGAGAAACGGTGAGGAGTGGCGGGACGGGATGAGGTGAGGTGGGGTGGGGTGGAGGTGACAAGCGACCGATACTGACCCTTGGCATCGCAGTCCACGCAATATTTGTTGTCGTCGTCGCGCAGCAGCTCGGTCAAAAGTCGCTGACACCGTTCCTGCACCTGCTTAGCGCGGTCTCGTTCTCCGCGCCCCGCCATCGCTTTTATTCCTCTCTCCGACACTTCAACTCTCGGAGGCAACCTCGGAGCGTCACCGTCTGCCCCTCTCTCTCACTCCCACAATCCCCACCGCTGCACTTGCGCATTCCGACGGGCTATCTTTGCGCCGAAATTCTTTCACTAAATAATTGATAAGGAAACAGCTGCAAGAATATATACATCCATTATATTTTTATTAAATACAAATAATTTGCCCAAATAAAAAAAAAATATTTTAATACTTAATATCCATGATATTTTTTAAATTCATAAACTATCAAAATATTGAAATAACAAATTAATTATTTTTGCAGAACGACAACAAGAAATTTAAGCGAATATTGCATATTTTTATAGTTTACGTCTGATGAATGATTTATTTCGAGCGTAAAAATTGCAACGAATTTTATAGCATGGCAGCACTTAAAAAGTGATTCGAAACGCAGCCGTCCTCTGGTTCAATTGACGTGTAAATACTTGCCAAAGGACTGATTATTCATCAATGGAAGATTGGTATGTTTGAATTTTATACGTGTCGCGTTAAATTAATATCATAGATGTAATTCTGTGTACCGATTGCGTGCTGTAATTCGTTTTGCAAGCTGTCAATTTTTCGCGCCCAAATTTGACATTTAGCCAATGTGTCAAATTCATCTGCGCCCATTAAATCTTAATTGTTTCTCGGTTTAAAGCCGACTTTTTAAAAACATTTATTTGTACATATTTTAACAAGTTTCTCGTTGCATTATCTAATATTAAAATTCTTCTAATGTCATAATTTCTCTCTTATGTTTATAAATTTTATTCTGCTTTGTCTTCCCGTGTATTTTCGTTTAGCATATTGAGTTGCCAAGTTGGCCATCTCTTTGTATGTAAGAATTCTGAATGTTTGTTAATATTGCATGTATATAGTAATTTGTTCGTCGTCTCTATTTTATAAAACCACAAAGTACCTTACTCAGTAAGTTTGTAGGATGACGCTACTTTTGTAATTTACAAAACAATGGAAAAATCTGGATTTAGTGTATTGATAAAGTATTGTTTTTTAATGGCAAAAAACACTGTTGAAGCAAAGCAATGGCTTGACAAGTGTTATTCGGATTCTTCTCCAACGCGTTCAGCGCAATAAAAATAATATTTTCGTGTGGTATGTGATATTGGATGAAACATGGATCCATTACTATACGTCAAAGTTCAATCCGCAGTTATCTAAGCGGACAGTAACAAGCGAAAGCCCCTCAAATTGACCAAAAACACAAAAGTCAGGTAGTCAAGTTTCGGTCTCTGTATTTTGGTGTTTTATTCATCGATTACTTTTTTTTATTTTCCGTCTTACACCGTCTGTTTGCAGACCTATAAAGAGATTTGGCTCCAATGAAGAAGTGATGCCGTTCTACAAAAAAGGCATTAACATTTTATAAACGTGTCGAAATGAATGTATCACTATCGAAGGAAACTATGCCGATTAATAGAGCCAAATTTGCTTAAAAAAGTCATCTTATGATCTAATTAAGTAATGCATTAGCACAAATTTGAACAAAATATCACTTAATCCGTTTATGAGTAATCATGCATATGTGCGTTCATACTCAAGTGATTGGTACAAGTATTGGAGACACTGATGGGTATCCTGCGTCTCATCATACACTCGTACATTGATGGCAAGGTCGTGCTGTTTCACATCTAAATATTTTCAAATATTGCGATCCATAGCATGTCATTTTCAATGCCGTGGTGGCCTTTTAGATTTTTACTGGAAAGTACTTTCTGGAATGCAAAGATTCCAGTCCCTCCTTTTCTCACTAAGGCTTTGCTGAGCCAGGGTGAAGTCAGTCTTAGTATCAGGCGGGTGTAAAATAATTAGTGAATGGATATTGAAGAGGCCCATAGTTCTGCAGTGGACTATTTGTGGCTGCACTATGATGATGACTTGTGTTACTATTCATGTTGCAGTTCCTTCCGAGTGTTAAGATGTTGATATCACAAAACATTGTATTTTCAGTGGCACTCTTGAACTTTACACATAATATTGGCATAGTCTGTGTTTTGTCAGATCGCACGAATGAGCGGCACCAGGGAGAGTACCACCATAACCATATGGGTGTGATGTAATGACTCTCAGTTTATGCTGCCAGCTCAGTATATTAGAATCGTAATAAATAGTAGAAAGCCACATAGCGTTCTTAATTATCAATCAAAGGATTAACAATTATAGTGTTGGTTTATGTCACGGTTACAATTATTTGGAATATTAGTGATATTGATAAAAATACAATGTATTCAAATTATTTATTCGCAATTTATTTACATTTGCAATATCAATTTAGCTAAAATTGGTGGTTATCAACAAAATTAAACAATAGAATGCAACAATAGTAGCTAAAAACGAACCCTCTTGGTATGAAAGGAAACATTAAAAGACGAACAAAAATTTCCTAACACACACACAACTGGTCCGGTGAGATTGCACAGTTTTAAATATTAATCTAAATCACTATTTGGTATATCTATAATGTTGCCAAAGTTTAGATTAAAACAAACATACTTATAAATAATATTAAACTGTAAATCTAGAATTTTTTAAGCTAGCGGCTCCCATCCGCAACTAATTATTTTGAGCAGACAAATCAACATGATAGACAATTAATTACAACTATTTATATTGCAAAGTCGATCGTTCGAGTTTAAAGAATGTTCGCTCGGAATAAAATAAGCTATTTTAATACATGTGCTTCATCGATTGGGGGATCGATCGATACGTGTATAGTGGCGCGTAAAAATGCCATTATGACATTTTTATTTGCGGAAAAATGTAATTCTTTATCTTGAACGCTTCGGCGATTCAGCATACGCACTCAAACATTCATCAACGCTATACGTTACCTAGATTGGAATAAATTGAATTATTTAATACGCCTTTCAACCGTTTGCTCTTTTATTATTTACACGTTATTTTAGTTGAAATGAGCCGTTTTGTATTAAACCAATATGTTCATTTTTATATGCATACAAAAATCCCTTATCGACGTCACAAATAAACATAATATACCGTTTAGAAAAAGTGTATTATATTTGTATATGTAAATAAAAATTATATAAATAAAAATATTTGCGATCTACGCGCGGTCAAAATATTCATATCTGAGTGTAACGCAAAATATTGAGAAAAACCGCGCGTAGATTCAAATAAATAAACGAGATGAATTTTTAATACATACCAAATTAAATATCAACTTTATCGAAATCTCACATAGAAATGAAAATTAATTAAACACTAAATTTAATACGTTTATAATTTCTATTGAGAGATAAAATTGTTTCGATCCAAATGTAAGACGTATTAAGCTCGGGGGATCGGAACGAAAATCCCCCGAAAACATTAATGTTGCTCTTCTTTAACAGATCTCTTCCGAAATTCATTATTGTTTTACACGTCAGTCTCACAGTGGCAGATGTTTGATTTTTCCAAATATTTTATCGTCGTCGGACGAGGCCATCACGGCGGTGTACACGGCGGCAATGCCGAGGCCCACGACCGCTCCTAGGGCAGTTCCGCGCAAACCCGAAGTGCTTTTGTATAGCGCACCCGTTGTACCGGCTGCCAAGAACGTATTCAGAGCGTCCTCCTTATCGCGAGCGTATGACACGCCTACTCCTACGACTGAATAGAATGAAGCAATAATACCTAGAGTGCATCCTGTTGCTGAGCCTGCAATTAAAAAATGTTTCATTACATATTCCCAAGCTAGAAAATGTATCCTAATATATTGGATGTGTGAATAAGTACATGCCGTTTCGCCGTACAACAATTTGTGCCGATTAAATCGTATTTATGCGGAATTTCATTGCGCTACTTTATTCGAAATCGGCAGCTGAAGCGCATATAATCCTCGTTGAGACCTTTGGTGATCATGCAGATTGATTTTGATGAAAGACGTAGAATTGGAAGCATTGCTTGGTGAAGATCCATCTCAAACGCAATCTGAATTAGCAAAATCATTTAGGGTTGATCGAACAGCAATTTTGCAATGTCTGAAACCGTTGGGAATGATACAAGAGACGTGGAAAGCCGTCTTTTCGCGATTAAACTGCTCTGCTCCAACGACAAAAAAACGATACTGCCAACATGGAGACCTTCCTCTGACCATGAGTTTGGATAAACACTTGCAGTTAATTCTTACACAACGGAGTAAATTATGAAGAAAAATGGTCCGCAAACGCATGGGTCCATTCTTCTTTCGGATCATGTGTGTCCAGATAGATAGATAGATGAGGATGGACGGGCGTCGAACAGAAAGGCTCTCTTCTTTAGATGACTTCATTCACACGAGAGAGAAATCTGACTGCGGGAAGGACGTCTTCCCGCAGCCAAAGCCAACCGATGACTCCTCCTGACTACTGTGTGTCAGTTGAAGAAGGGGGAATTTATTAGGTAAAAATCCCACACTACCACCGGACAATATAAGGTGATGTCTTTTGAAGATTTCCCCCCTTCGCAAAAAAAAGCTAGGATAAATATATAGATAGATCAGCAGACCAATATGGGCCATAATGCATACATAAACAATGCGTGTATTAATTAAAAAATGTTCATGGAGGTGCACACAACAACTCCCCAAAGTTTCATCGCAATGGGATGAATGGTATAGGAATGCATACGGGACAAACGAACTATGGACCACAGACATTCATGTGTATATATATAAGAAAAATGTATATTGTTTAGGGCAAGGAAGAGTTTAGAGTCTTGCTTGTGACCCCGAAAAAGGTGTGAACCCATTGATTGCTACTGGCCGCTGGGGAAGGACCCTCTATGAACCAATGGAGGTCGTAAAAAGCTACAAGGCTCTCATGTCCAACTGGTCCAAATTTCAGACCACTGACATATTGAGAACGCCTCGCAATTAGACTCATGTCCGAACATAATCTGCGTTCGAGCAGTAGCATTGATGCCAAAGTGGAATGGTTCCAATCTCATGCTCTGTATTTGATCAGATCACCTGGGTATAGTGTATTATGAGCTGCTCCAACACAACCAAACCATCACAAGAGATCTCCACCGAAAGCAATTGATGCGTTTGAGCCGAGCATTGGGGGAAAAGCGCCCGCAATATGCCTAAAGACCGACAATGTAATTTTGCTGCATGATAACACTAGGCTGCATGTCGCATTAGCGGTCAAAAACTACCTGGAAACAATGAAACGGAAAGTTTTGCTACATCTGCCATACTCTCTAGACGTTGCTTCTTCTGATTACCACATATTCCGATCAATGACTAATAGCCTGGCTGAGTAGCACTTTACTTTTTATAAAAAACCAAAAAATGTTTTTGATGCGGAATTTAAATGCTGCTATAAAGATGTGCCAGTAGTGGCCAGACTCGCTTTTTTAAAATGAAGGATTTATTTTCACGCAAAACGGTCGGAACTTATTCACACACTCAATATATATATATGACATACCTTGTTTCATTATATAATTTAATATCTGCGTTCTTCTAATTTTTCCAACTTGACTAGCCAGGGTCGTCGCTTTTAATCCATTGTAAAATCCTGCAGCTCCTCCCAGACCTTGATTGAAAAAATACTTTATAATTTCTTGAATATTGACAGATTATATCAACTTGAACTTTGGCACAAAGCTTTTATCACATGTCGTAATTTTAAAATACACATTTTATCAATGAAATATGTATAGTAATTTGAAAAAAGAAAATTGTCGATTAATTGTTGAGGATTGTGGAATAATCCTGATCTATCAAACCTTGAAAAATATATTTTGTCATATTTTTTTATATATGGATTACCCTTATTCGTCACGCTTCATGCAAACGCTGATTCATTATATTACGATTGATTTCTGTTATATGACTTTGCTCATTTATATGATGAATTCTATTGATTGAATGTGGTACAAAATTAACAATATTTTCTGTAAATCAATGATTCAAATACACTAGTAATATTAAGCGTAGTCTGTAGGAAATTGCTAGTGAAGTAACAACTTAGAATATATATTCTCAGGTACATAAAATGATTATCAAGAGGGATTAATGTTGTCTTTACTGAACGACGTCAATGTTTGTATGTCAAGAATGTAATATGCACCTGCGCCGATGATACAGCTAGCACCGACTTGTGACAGCGCCACGGAGGTCCTCTTAGTGGTGTTTGCCTTGTAGCTATCGTCTAAGTATATAAATTCGGGCTGCATCTTAGTGATGTATTGAGGGTCGAAGTTGAGGTAGGGTGAAAGAGCGCGCCCTCCGAGTCCCGCGACGCTCCCCGCCCCACCGACGCCTCCCGTCCCGCCGACGCCACCCACGCCATCATCGTGGGGGCTCGATCCGCCGAAATCGCCGAACATAGACGTCATGCGACGACCGATGTTACACAATCTATAGGTTATGTTCGAATCCGCCTTTTCAGTCTTGTGCAAATTCACCCCGCGTTAAGAAATTGTCTATGGTTTATTTGATTATTAATGGTTGATGGACGACAACTCCTCACTACTAGTGAAATATTGATGGATTTAAAAGATGCATTTCATATTAAAAAATATATATTTATATTATATTGGCTAGAAGAAAAATAATTGTTATTAATAATTAATATATTTATATTTTTTTAATTTATTATTAATTTAATATATTATAATAAAATTATTTGATCATATATAATTTTTTATAATAAATTAAATTCTATTTTTTTTTTCAAATCTAATAAAACTTTGCTTTTAAAAAATTGATATTTATTGCAATCAAATTTATAACATTGTGCTTAAAAGATTGCTCTAGAAATTGAAATATAAAGGCTATAAAAATAAACTGATTGAACATTTTTATCAGATAAATGTTTTTACCTTTAGAATGTTTGTATTCTTCGTTATTTATAAATGTTTTTGCTTAAATTTTCAGCTATCAAAGGACATCCACGGATGTGAGAGACGTTATCAAACATGCTAAATTACACGAGTCCGATTTGACGCCAATTTCTCAAGTTTTAAAGATCGCCGATTCAAATAGCGACAATTTAAAATTTCTTCAATTAGATCAGCACATATTAGACGAACTTGAAGTTGGTGGATGTGTCGTTTTTAAAGGTTTTTTGTTTGCTTTCAACTTAATTTTATTTTTCTTCACATCGTCTATAAAAGAGATTGTTGTTTTTAAGGTGGCAAAAATGAGAATGCCGTATTGTGTACATCGACGTGTACGTACGATGTTAAAGAAGCTGAAACGTCCAACAGCTTACTGCTAGTTTCTGATCTCAAATGGGCCAAGGACACCAAACCCGATGATGACTCTTTCGACGATAGCATAAAGAGCGACGATTGTACGACGCCGAATACAAGTCTGAATACATCGGGCGATTCCGACAAAATTAATAGATCCCCCAGACAAATAGAGAATAAAGATATTATAAAAGTGTTTTATACATATTTTGAAATTAGACCGTGCAAACCGAAATTTAAAAAACTAAACGAGTTGCTGCAATATACCGTTTATTCCGGACCGGAGAGAGAATACGCAATAGATAAGAGTCTGCTCTATAGTCTTAACGATTTGAAAGATATTATTCAAGCGTCCGATTTTGAATTACTCGAGGGTCTTAACAATATAAAAGCGATAGAAATAGACGGCCACTATCGAGTATTGGCATTTGAATACGAACTCCGAGCGTTGTCGCAAATGCTCGATTTAATCGATGAAAACTCTTGGCCGCTGGATCGTATCAGTAAGAAAATCACGTTAGAGACGTTGGATAATCTAATCGCCGGCGTAATTTTAGATGGCCTTTTTGATTTTTACACGTTAAAGACCGATTTCATTGACGGTGAACAGTTTTACAAGTACAATGAAAGTAAGGTTTGTCAAATTTTTGCTAAGTATATATTAAAAGACGTGGGAAAGTTTAATTTGGAGGATTTTTTAAAAGTGTGGAAGGAATCGGTACCTGAAGGGATGACGGCTGAGGTGAGACCAATTTGATTTTGATTTAACTCGTCTTAAAATGAGTAAAAACAAGTGTTTAATCGGTGATTTTTAAATTTATTTCAGTTGAACATGCTGAAAGGATTAGCATTGTGCGATTTGAACTCCAATCCGCAAGTTATCTGGGCCTTTAACGAAGAAAAACTACCAGAAAACATTCATGAAAGATTCAAAATACTATTTCAAACCAAAGAAAAATGGACTGTTGAAGAAATTAGTCCTTATATTGAGTAAATATTTAAATTATTGCTTAATATGAAATAGTTAATATGCTTTTTTTGTCGATTAAATTTTAATTTATAATTTTTAGACAATACACAACAGGAAAACTAGACGTCAATGCTCTTCTGACTAAATATGCAAGAGGATCAAATCAAAATAATGTTAGATATTATTCAGCCAAGCACAGCAAGTGATATATCTGTTTATTGCTTATTTATTTTTATATATGAGTGTTTTAAGTTAATAAAAAATATTTAAAAAATTATCAATCAACTAAAAACGTTTTTATAATGCTCAAAAACATTCCTCTGGTGTGTCACCAAAGCGATATAGTCACTTTAGATCAAATAGCTTTAATAGTTATAGCACTCAATAGTATATAACGTAAGGAACCCTGCCGATTCAGAACCAGGAAGCTTTAAAAACAGAACAAGGACAAGAGGAACAACAAGCAGACGGTCATGAAGGAAAATAGAGTATTTCACTTTGCAACGATAAATCAAACACTTTGAAGTCGTCGAAATGAGAGGGTCAACCTGAAATAGGAAACCACTCAATCTCGCTTGGGTAAGATTCACGTGGATGGGGAAACACCCTCAGTTGGTGTAGAAGCGTATCTGTGATGCTCTTAAGGGTCATGTATGACTCCACTTGAGTCCGGCAACGCCCCAGCGAGGAAAGGAGATACTGGACTCTATACTCCGGAACATCTTTTCCAGTTAAAATCGAAAAAGTCATCTAGAATAGCTTTCCACTGTCTTCTGAGGAAATCTGCTCAACATATCAAGACCGTCGTGAAAGCGATCTTCGATATGTTCATCCAGGAGAACCACTGGTTGAGCGTTTCAAATAACTGATGAGGACTGTTTGTGGCTGCGCTATGATAATGATGATAAAACTAAAAATGTAGATTCAAGTATGTCTCAAGACTTTGCAAACAGTCCCCTTGTCTATATTTTAAACTACAAGCCGCGTAATCTACAGCTTAAAGTATTACGTTAATACGTGTTACGAAACGTAAGCTTCACTATTTCGTTTAGTGCTGTACGAGCGTCGCTTTGGAAATTCAGAACCTAACAACCGTCAGTCTTCAGGTAAGAAATAATTTATAGTTCATATTATGTGATATTAATATAAAAGCTTGGACCCAAAAGCATATGCACACTTGCGTGTCTGTGCACGTCTTGAAGACCGACTTAACCACGGTATTGCGCCCGCATCCTTTCTCTCCCCGTACCCGCAGCTCAAACATCATTTCACCAAACCAATATGCGCCAACATGGTGCATCCATACAATATTTTTACTATGCCTATGTTATTCTCGCGGATGTAAACAGTAAGTTGACAAAGTTTTATCGCAATTGGATGAACGGTATGGAATCGCATTAAATACGGACAAACGAAAATTGATTTTTATATATTAGATAATAGATGAATGTTCCTTGTGTACACCAAAACAACATAACTCAATGATATTTTGTGCTACATTCCGATGAAATCCAATTAAAAAGTCCCCTGCACCATAACAGGCCAAATACGGAATGTAGATATGCGTGCGTAATTAATAAGATTGATTAAGATGGTGAAATCCGTGTCACATTTTTAGATGATAAAGAACCTCCCTAATGCAAATATACTTTTAAAATGGAATATTCTATAATATAAGACTTATGGTACTTAAATTTTCTTACAGTTAATGTGATTTATTTTGAAATTTGCTCCAAAGCCATATTTTTCATTTAAATATACAGTTCCCCGACATAAAAAAATAAGATCATATTATCATTTAGTTTTATTTACAGTTTTTAAAATATACATAAATAGATGTAATAATCTACGTTTTACACATTTTGCACGTAAATGCTACAATCCTTACGGAGTAAAGTTTTATAAAAAGGCATATTTATAAAAAAGCGTAGCATCGCCAGCGAATACTACCCATCGTGAACTTATTAATACTTGTGAAATGAATTAGACGATCAATCCTGTCTGATCATCGATCCGTACCCGATTGAAATTGAAACGAAAATAAATAAAAACATATACAATAAATATTTAACCATTAATTTGGACACGAGCTCGTCGATGATTCGGTGAAATCGGACGGATAAATCAAAATTTAATCTTAATCAATCAAACTATATTATACCATGTGAATCATAGTAATTAGACCGATTTAATTTTTGTGTATATTTTCAGTCTTCAAATGGATTTTATATTAAATAGAGGTCTTCTTAAATGGTTCAACCTCGCAGATCTCTCAGTGTAGCTTATTATTGCACGCTTACGAAGCCTGAAGCCGCTCGCGCAGCTTATTTAATTCCGATCGTATCTCCGATGGTAAATCTTCGCCTACTTGCTCCGTGAAATATTTGTCTATTTCGTTGGCCTGCAAAAATATAAACGCGTTAGATTTGTGTTTGAGATTAATACGTACGATTTATGTGTATGCAATCGATCGACGAGACTTACTTCCTTGAGCCAGAAGTCTTTGGGAACATCGTATAATTCGTCTATGTTAATTTTTTCGGTGAGTCCTTCGAAATTCACGGAATCTTTCTTCGGCAGCAAACCAATGGGGCTTTCTTCGAAGCATTTTTCACCGTCGCAGCGTCTCAACACCCAATCTAACACTCGGCAGTTATCACCGAAGCCAGGCCAAAGGAATTTGCCCTATAAATTTATAAAACAATTAAAATCACGTTGTTTTTATACGCTAAAAATGAATTTAAAATATTTTAATTCGACTCACTTGGCTGCTTTTTCTGAACCAATTAACGTGGAATATCTTTGGTAATTTTTCAGGCGTCGTCTTCTTTCCCATGGATAACCAGTGCGATAAATAATGACCGAAATTATATCCGAAGAATGGTCGCATAGCGAATGGATCGTGCATTATCACTTTTCCCTGAAGGAATAAATTATAAATTTTAGGTAACATGCTTTTTTATCAATTTTTATATTTAGTGTATTAATCTGTACGATAACTTACACTATGTTCTGCAGCAGCAGTTGCTTCAGACCTCATAGCCGCGCCTAAAAATACTCCATGTGCCCAATCTCTGGCTTGATATACGAGAGGTACGCCTTCAGGTCGTCTTCCGCCTAATAATATCGCCGATATTGGTACGCCGGCGGAACTCTCCCAAGCTGGATCGATAGTGGGGCATTGTGACGCAGGTGAACAGAATCTAAAAAGGTATTAAATACTCGTAAAATTGCAAAAACAATAGATTTTATCAAACAAAATAATACATTTGCATCGATAATTACCTGGAATTGGGATGTGCAGCCGGTTTTTTAGCCGTAGATTTATCCCACGGTTGACCAAGCCAGTCTGTGATTTGGGTACCTTGGGGAATATCTCCCATGCCTTCCCAATAAACACCACCATCGCTTGTTTCTGCTACATTGGTAAATACAGTATTTTTGAAGATGGTTGCCATTGCATTTGGATTTGTATCCGCCGATGTGCCTACGATTTATAAATAAGATAAATCATCTCCGTATATAAAATTATATTTGATATACTGAACATTAGTAATAAAATTTACCTGGAGCAACACCGAAGAATCCGTTTTCTGGATTTATAGCCCTCAATTGTCCGCTTTCATCGAATTTCATCCACGCTATATCGTCGCCAACGCATTCAACCTAAACAAAATTAATACGTTAACAAATGCTAAAATAACAATGCTATATTATGTGAATGATATATTAAATGCTTACTTTGTATCCTGGCAGCGTAGGCATCATCATAGCCAGATTTGTTTTGCCGCAAGCGGACGGAAACGCTGCAGCGATATAACGTTTATGTCCGGTGCGATCTGTGATTCCGAGGATCTAAAACGCGATTGAATCGTATTAAAATTTGAAATTGTACGCGTATAAGGCAATTATTTATTTTAATTTAAATACCAGCATGTGTTCAGCAAGCCATCCTTCGCGTTTTGCAATTGTCGAGCCAATTCTCAGTGCAAAACATTTCTTTCCCAACAAAGAATTACCGCCGTATCCGCTTCCGTACGATACAATCTCGTTGTTTTCAGGTCTAAAATATAAACGATGCATTTTATATTGATTCATAATTATTAAACGCGTTGATTCGTCGAATTAAAACTGAAACTAACTTGTGTAAGATGATCGTTCTAGCCGGATCGCATGGCCAACTGGGCATTTCGTGAGCGCCGTTCGCCGGAGTGCCTACCGAATGAAGACATTTGACGAATTCTGCGTTTTCCTTCTTCAATAGATCGAGCACTCTTGATCCTGTGCGGAATAATATATCGTTAATAAACGGATCGATCAATGAATACATGGGATATTGATCGGCCTTAAGAACTCACCGACTCGGGTCATTATTCCCATCGAATAGACAACGTACGGCGAATCCGTTAACTCGATACCGATCTTCGACAGAGGAGATCCAATCGGGCCCATCGAATACGGGATCACATACATGGTACGTCCTGGATTTTAAATATTTTTCATTAATTCTATGAATTTATACGAATGTATGCTTTTAATTTTGTATGTATTTTTTTGAATTTACCTTTCATGCATCCAGGGAAGCGCTCCAATATGGCTTTGTCGTAGTCCTTAGGACTTATCCAGTTGCCCAGTACAGATTTTCCGGTGGATGTGCGCGGGGTCACGTCTTGCGATCTGGCGGTGCAGATGAACGTGCGACTTTCAACGCGAGCAACGTCCGATGGATTCGTACGAGCGAGCCAGCTATAATATTTTTGATGGAATTATTTAAATGTCTTTGGATCTTTTTAATGATATTGCGACATGTCGATTAAAAATTACCAGTTTTCATATTTTTGCAGTTTCTTGACGGTTCCCTTGGCTTGCATCAGCTTAAGGAGATTGGCGTTCTCGTTGGCGGTGCCGCTGCAGATGTGCACTCGGTCGGGTTTACACAATTGCATATTTTCTTCTATATAAGAACGGACCTAAAGTATTTCACGGCGATATTATAATATGTTTGGTCGAATGATAATGCGCATTTTATAATGCAAACAAAACCAGTTTTAGTATCATCGAGTTGACGAATAGGCTTAATTTGCTATTTGTGTGATTTTGATGATTCTAACAGGAAGTATGGGAGGCAGATGGGTTTCAAGTAGTATAATGCAAAAATAATGATAAGATATGCTAATTAGCGAGCGTGTTAAACAAACTTTAGCAATCGTAACGGCCTATACTTGTACGATATGATCGTCGCAAAGCAAACAATATTTTAATTTTGTGACGCGGATAATCTCATCCATTGTGCTTGGAATAGATTTTAATAAAATTATTGCTAATTGAACAATAAATAATGCATTAAAAATGTAACGAAGGCTTAAATATTATAAATTTCAACATATTTTATATTGTAATTATTTGATTTATAGCTTTTTATCGATAAATAAATTGCAGATCTGATATGAGCTTTTAAAAATTAAATATGTTGGAATGTGTCCATATATTTAAGGATTGAAAATTGTAATAGGATAGTCATAAAAGCAAAATTTGTAATGTAAATAGGTTGAAATTACCTGCGGGGACAGATTGGATAGATCTCCATTGACGATGGTTTCGCTCCTGATGTCTTGGAATCCGGCAACTTGGATCCTGCAGGACATGGAAACCTTCGCGTACTGCTTTATCACCGTGTTTGTACATCTGTCGAGAAGAAAAATAGAATTAATACAAGACGCAACCAAAAATTAAAAAATAAATCTATTCAAACTTACTGTAAATGGGTGAGAGTTTCTACGGCTTCAGGCATTTTTACAAAAAAATCAAAATTTACAAAAGCAAAAAATTGAAAATCAAACAAGTCTACGCTTGGGATATTTAATTGAAAAATTCAAAGTTTTAAATTTGCCATTAAATGAGCGCGAAATACAAAAATATGGACTTCACGATCACAAGGAACAAACCCACTCACAAACGAATGTGAATGTGAATAGAAGATTTTCGACGGAACCTAAGCTTTTATAGTGGGCCTGTCTAAAGAGGGGGGATCCAGTTTTTCTCCCACCATTGTTTGGCTTCGTCTGATTGGTCGATCCGTGGGTGTGTCGACGAAGACGAAAACAAAAACAATGATCTGAGCTTGTTTGTGTGAAGATTTACCAAAGCTTATCAAACTATCTCCGCGCTATTAACACATCTCCATCGGGAAGGGTATTTATACCCGTTGCGCCGGCTGGTGGTTACCGGCGGGAGAGGTATTTATACCTTTTGCGTTGACTCCACTTTGACGGCAGAAAAGGTATAGATACCAGATATTTTTTTATGAACATTGAATGTCTAACGCTTTAAAAAGGTTCAAACTATATTTACTTCAACAAAAAATTAAAATATAAGTATGATATACGCTTTTACTCTGAGTATAAAATTACGTATAAATAATCTCATGTGGCTGACATCAGACGACTGTTCTAATGAAATAAACAATTTCAACAAGATTTAAACACTTCAAAAATATGTCAGAGAGACAATTTTTTGTTTATTTAAGTCAGTCATTAACCCCTTGTGGTCCAGTGTCCACAAGTGTGGACATTTCTTTACAGGTACTTTTAAAAATATTCTGTGATGATTTTAGTATTTTTTTTAAACTGTGGAATGAAGCAAATGTTCTAGAAGGAATACTATTGCTTTTCTACTAATTAAATAACCATTTAAGGCGTCTTCTCACTTTACAAATTTAAAAAAATCGATTTTTATTTTATTTTAAATTTTGAAAGTACATATCTTCAAAAATGTTATATCGAAATTTCATAAAGATCGGATGAGTCTAACTACATTTTTGGGCGACCGTTAGGTGACTACCTGAGAGCACCCGGCTGCATACGTATTGTTCAGACTCATAGTGCAAGTACAAGAAAGTGGTGAAAAACAATCAGATTGAAACTTTTAAACATCCTCCTGCTCTAGCTGAGGATGTTCACGAGGTTTTGAAACCGATTTATGAAGATCTTCGGAGGAAATACCCAAAATAACAACGAGTGTTTCAACAGCTGTGTCTGGGCAATTTTTCTGCAACCAAAACTTTAAGCGCGTTAATCTCAAAACAAGGTTTTTCGCTGGCTTGTTGATGAAATTTCGGAAACTATCCGGCCGATTGTCATAAAATTTGAATGACATATTCTTCATACTTATGGCTATAGCACATATCATTAGATTTTTGAAATTTTGATTTTAAGTAAATTTTTTTTACAAAAAACTGCAAAAAAAACGCGTTTTTTTTTTACTTTTTCGAAAAACGTGCGCCATTTTGTTATTTTAGCGAATATCAAAAATCTGATGATATGCGCTATAGCCACTGATATACTGAATCTAAAACAGTTTTATTTTTTTATTTCAAATGACCCATCACGGAGATACCATCAACAAGCCACGAGCATAACATTTCTACACGGGTTTTTCGATGCTACTGTTTTATTATAATAATTGTTCAAAAATATAAAAATAATTTTTTTCATGTACTTAAAAGATGTGTTTATACATAAGATCCATTTTATTCCATAATTTTTAGCGAAAATCCTCGAAAAAAAATCCCGAAAATAGCCTATTTTTGAGGCGCCTAAAGTGAGAAGATCTCGCTGACCAATACTTATCGTACTATAGTCTAATACGCATAGAAAAAAATGGACAAAAGGAGTAGTGTTGTATTTGTTGAACTGTGTTTTTTTTAAACTTTTTTATAGTTTAAAAAAAGTTAAATTTAAATAACAAAAAAATATTATTAAGCATCGCGAAGTGCTGGAGTTTCATTCGCGTCCCAGTTGATACCGTATTGGATGAACCAGAACCAGGACCAGTCGAAATTATCACCCAAAAATATATAAAAGAGATCCCCCAAACGATTGTTAATGGAAATGAAACAAAATCAAGCCATAAAAATAATGACAAACGGTAAAAAAAAAGAATCCCCAAAGACAATGTCGTGTGTTCATAAAAAAAATCATTAACTACTAATGTGTAAATTTTGTGTAATTCCTTTACATCGAGACCAATGTTTTCATAATTATCATACAATGCCTTGATATTAGAAGACATTTTACGAATATTTACGTAGTTAATTATTTCTGTATAACTTTTATAAATATATATTTATATCATGTGAGTGAATAAGTAAATACGACTTTAAACATTATCATTTGTCTTAAAAAGTTTACTAAATGAAGAAGCACTATTTGGTAAGTGATTATTTAAAATTTCATTAGAAAATATGCAATACTTTAAGAGATATATCGATTTTTGTAAAAAAGAGTTTTTACGCAAAATGCTCTTGTTTACACCCGCCGTACGTAGCAGCGGCCTTGAACGCTCGCCCGATGGTAATGTGTTAATATTTTATTTGTGACATTCACAATCTTATCGCCCCCACAGTGCGAAAATGCGGCTCCTCTTTTCGTTCGAAGCGGAATTGTTCCTTTTAAAAGCACTTGGATGTGTTTGCTCGCCTTATCGAATCGATAGGATGGCAATCGCGTGTCCAGGATTTTCTATTATCGGCGTATCCTCGACGAATTCGACCGAAAATAGACCAATGATACCCGATAAAAGTGTATTTTTTTATTTAACGAGGCGTTCAATTAAAAACAATCAGAGGAAAGTCTGAATTCAATCAACTAGGGTCGATTCATAACCATTGATGAAATATGGATTCTATTACTTTACACCTGAGACAAAAAATATATAGGTTTTATGGATGGGGAGGAAGTCTAGTCTCGCTCAGTGATCATAGCCGCAAATAGTCCTAAAAGAGGACGGAGTGGCCAGAAGGTCTGTGTCAAAATGGTCCGCCTTTCAGACCGCTGATACTTAGGGCATAGGGCACCAAGGAATGACCGCACCATTTTCATAGCCAAATTTATCAATTAAATCGGCGGACAATTAACATGTTGTTATAGTGACAACCGTCAAATTTATTGCAAATTGTTCAGCAGTATATGGCTAATCATCATGGAAGCTTTGAGTAACGTGTGCAAATCATCATTGTTTTTAAAATTGGCACTCCGTTCGAAGAGTGATTTTTATCCTCACGACAACCGTCCTGCCGATTCGACTATTCGACGTTTGCTATGTAAAGCACAAAAATGTTTCTCTTTTGAGTCATCTGCAAAATGAAAAATATTTTGCTCGCTGATTGGAATCTAACTTGTCAACAGTTATACGATACATGTTTTGCAGCCTTTATTAGCGAGTGGAAATTTTTCGAAAATCGTATTAAAAATGTCTTGGATGCAATTGAATATATAGCCAAAGAACAATCATAAAATAAAGACGCTATAATCAAATTTTATTAATGGTTTGCTTTAATATTTTGAATTTTTGTATCTAACGCAAAAAATAATTAAGTTAAATTGCAATTTATTTTATGGCATTTTTTAAGCTGGCAGCACTGACGTGGACATATTCGTGTGACTGATGGCCAAATCGATGTATTTTTTGATTGACGTAATGTCATATTCGTGATTTTCGCGATGTTTCCGAATCCGAAAGCTTAGGAGATATTTTGTCGTAAATAAGTGTATTGCCATTACGCATTGACATATTTTTATAAGTGGTATATGCTGACTTGAACTCGATAAGGTCTGTTTGCATGTTTATTAGAATACGTTTGAAATTTCGTGTGCGGAGTTTGAACGGCGGGCGCGCTGCGTCGCGATTGGTCGAGGCGGGGGGAGCGGCCGTCACGTGACCGACCGCCGGTGCAAATAAAAAATGCCGTTGTTGCTAACCCGGCGCGGATTTTATCTGCGTTTATTATTATTTGTTCGGCACGCCGTTGCCAAGGAGCGTCGACGACCGCGTTTTATCGATAACCCCATGACTGCTCCGTTCGATGATTTGAATTTTGGATCGCGATAATATCGCCGCGAAAGCTCGAAAGCCGCCGCCGGGATTATCTCGGACGTCGATTGTTGGATTTGCGTTGTTTATGAACCCATCGATACGATGGATGGCTTCGAAAACGATCAAAGTTCATCGAGAGCAACTTGAACCGTGGACTCGCAATGGAAACAATGGCTCAGAGATAAAATTAAATTCATGCAATAAATGCAGAAACAATGCCATTTTTTTATAGATCTGCGTCGGTCCTTAGAATCGTTTAAAAACAGATGACGACCCCGAGAAGGGAATTATAATGAATTACTAGTGTGTTCCACATGAACGTTCGGAATCCGTTTGTGAGCGATATTGTCCCCTAAAACTATTTCATAAAGCTCAGCATAGCTGAATCATGTTTTTGCATTTTTTTGTATCTCATTTTGTTGTTTTGGTATTGAAAGTAAACAAAACGGCAGTCTACTGCGATTATGTTGTTGCCAATATTTATTAAAAAAAATTGGAAACGAGTAAATAAATATTATATAAATGTTTTGTATAGACTGAAACTGTGTCGTAACTGCTTATAATAAACATATACTTAATATTGTAATGCTTTGAAATTTCAACAATACTTCAATCAAGTTACCGTGCTACAAATTTAGCCACGTCTATCGAAGCCCTAGCTACCTAGTATCAAACATAGACGACGTTCATTTGATAACAATTAACTTAAAGCCCTTGCAGACGAAAAAGCAGCTTTGTGGATTTTAATTTAATGCCTTTATGTACAATTATTCAGGTTTCGAAAATTGTTATTAGTGTCCGCAACGTTGCAAGCTTGGTAGACAGTAACTTTTCTGATTTACACAGTATAAATGGGTGCAAAATTTCGGTCAGAGAAAGGTTCAGATAGGCTTTCTTTTCGGGTTATTTTTGTCTCAGTTTACGTTTCGGAAAACCTGCGAGCATTCAAGAGGTACAAAATGCAAAATAACAGACTGCCTGCTATGCGGAGGTCAAACAGCAGGACATGAACTGACGAAGAGCTGTTTACCGAATGGATAGACTCTGCTGCTGGTCCTGAGATAAAATAAATACCAGCTGGATAATAAACTTCTTCTGAAACCCATACTAATTAAAGATAATTCTCCTGCTCACACCAAGGGAGTTCAGGATAATATTTTGGAGGAGTTCTTTATACAGCCTTTTCTCTTTTTCTACTCCTTTTCATAGAAATAATTAATTGCATTTCCATTATTTCTTATGGGAAAACTCATGATCGTGATCGTGCTGACCCTAGAAGGCCCCAAAAATGTCGCAAAAGGCACAGAGTAGCCAGAAGGTCTGTGTGTCCAACTGGTCCGCTTTTCGAATCGGACGCCATACCCGAATATATCTACAGAACGATTACGAACTCAAAACGAAGTTGTCAAGTAAATTAAAAACCATGCGCAACTCTCGACTAGGTCGGTATTTTGCGTTTTGCGCCCCAGTCCAGTTCCGCCCGTGGTGGGCGCCTGCTTTGTCACCCCCCTTTTACGGCCCAGATGTCCCAGATGCTTATCAGACACGACTGCTTTGGAGAATATCTCCATAAAATAGTTAAAGCGTCCGAAATGAGTAAATACGCTCTCGTTTGACAACACGGTTGACATGGATATGATTGACGTTACGCTGGTGTCAGAAGTTTTTGCGTTTTTACAATATTACCAAAGATCAATCGTCAAAATTATCAATGAGGCTTTTATTTTTATGGTTCCTACTGCAAATAGATCTTAAAATGAATTTAATAGTCATTTAATGGATAATCAACGATGAACACCAGTTTCAATACTCAAACCAGAATTGCTATCCGTTACATTATTCAGAAATTAAGCTGGAAAAATCACTGCCAATGCTCTTTCACCCACCATGTAAAAAAAAGTACTGTTTATAATGCAATGATCGTTTAGGGGTTGAAATAGCCTTTTGTTTACGCTCTAACCATTGTTTCTTTTTCTTAATGTTTGAATAGAAAACCCATTTCTCATCAACAGTTTTCAAATCACGAAGAAATCGACTGAATAGTTCTTTTTCTTTCGATAATCTACTGATGTTGAGCCGTCAATGGGATTCTTAGCGTCTTATTTTTGAACCATGCCAAATTTCTTTGGGGTTGGACCAGGATGTGCTGATCATTTCTGAAGCCTCTGTTGTTTTATTTTTCATATGGTATTGAAAAAGCATACAGGTCCGCAGATGTTGTTAAGGGGGGCAGTTTTTTTGTTCCAGGCCGACAAACAGGTAGACATTCACATCCTCACTGCTCTACATACTGAAAGAGGCTATTTTAAAGATGATGCATCGAAAACATGGCATTAACTATGGGTAACTCTAATAGATGAGATAAATCTAATTTTATTATCCGGTAGTCCCCATCAGAATCTATTAGAACTTGATTTCTTTTTGCATGACAACTTTCCGCATTTTAAATATCGCATATCATTCGCTTTGTTGCTATGCGATTGGTGCAAACTGGTATTCCGTCGATTCAAATGTTTCTCACAATTCTTTATGATTTGATGGTCATATTTTGATTCAAATGGAAGAAATATTGCCATGCCATAAGTGAAAAACAAGCAGCATGAGAAGATCGACGACTTTTTATTATTTTATCAGCTGTTGCCATAATGCATGATGTCATATCGAAGTATTATTTCGTTTCTCCATAACGACCTGCAAAACAAACCCATTTCGCCGATGCTTTTCAGATAAGAAAAAAACATTTTCTTGGACGATTGCTGTCTATCTCTATTTTGGCATAAAGATCGTCCTATGACTGAATAATAGCAAAAAATCATGCGTCTGATGCAACGATCGCCTCGAATGCGTGCTTTGTTTGATCTCTGAGAAACGGCGATAAAACTGGTTTTCGAAACACAACTGATAAAACAAGTCGAATGCAATACAAATGACGAGTTGCGATGCTCTGAAAAATGGCAAAAAATCCCATTTTTCATACACATATTAGAACTTGTTTAGGCGAATGAGTCGGTCACTAATTGTGTCGTATAATTATCTGACAAAAAATATTTATTCGTTGAGAGATTTGTTTATAACACGACTATAAATAATACACAAGAACATAAGACCGAGTTCGACCCGTGCTAAAAATGCTAATAAATAAACGCTATTATCGCACTTTCATATTTCGCCTTGACATATTGTAAAAATATTTACAAAATCCAAACAACTTGTTTGTCTATAGAGCAAAAGCTACGAGCGCTTGATAAATAGCGATTTAGATTTGTTGCCTGAATATGCGAAACAATATTCAGATAAGGGAGAAACGACGCGGATTATTGTAATCTGACAGCATCAATCATCGAATACATAATAAAGGATCATCTAAATACGACGCCTATGTGATATAATCCATTTTGTTTCAATAGAAGATACGGCAGATCCGCCGCAAAAAGTCCTAAAAGGGAACGGAGCGTCCACAAGGTTTGTGTGTTCAACCGGTCCATCTTTCGGATCGCTGATACGACGAATGAACGTCTCACGATCGGACACCATACTCACCTGTTTTGCTTTGCTGTGAATGTCTGGTGTCTATTAACATGCCACACAAATCTAGGCTTCACATTCGGATTACCCTTTTTTGTAATTATTCGATATTTCATACCCGAATCCGCCGAGCGTTTGACGTTTCAGAAAATTCAAATGCTGTCATTGTGCACAAAAAAAAAAACATTATTTACGACATAAAAATGAACGTTCGTCATAGAATAAAATATTTTTTACAATATCTACGTTTATTATAATGAATGACCGCAAAAAATTGATTTAGAATATGTAAAAAATGTACACATTAAAGCGGCGTAACATTATTTATGCAATAAAATTTCCGCCGTGTCATACGTTGCTTAATATTTAAAAAAAAAACCGGTTGATAATTTAGGCTACTTAGCAACACAGAATAGTGGACGAGGACTTTGTGAAAATGATTAAAAAACACACATCGGGATGTTGTTTTGAATTTTAACACGTTATATGCGGGGACACTTTGCACCCCTCTGCTCTCTGACGCGGGCAATCCTTAGATGAGTTTTTTTCGTCGACTTTACAACAACAAAAACAGCCAAAATAAACATAAAAAGGTAAAATCATGAAAGCAAAGTTGTTTTACAAGGAGATAACAAAAAAGAAGATTTTGTAGCGCCAGCATGAGATTGTCTTTCGGATTACAAGTACTTCTTTTCGAAATATTTCGGACTACAAGGGGTCGGGGCAGTATTCTTTAGTCCGACAAATTGGATAATCCGACACCATTTGTCGGATTATCATGGGTCTACTCTATTTAAACCTTATTTGAACTTGTGTGTCTATCGTACGATATATATATATATATATATATATATAGAGAGAGATATTCAGATCAAAACATCCCCAAATAGATTCAGTTACGTAGCAAAGATCATTCAATGGGCAGCCCTGATGATTTTTGTGAGATTTTTTAAAAAATAAAATGAAAACACCAAAATCCGTTAACCTCTTGAGGAGTTCAGTCGCATATTTGCGATCGAATTCCAGTGATTCAGAAAGAGCATTCTTACACGTTGAGCTTGAAGAGAAACAGATACAAAAAGAGTTTTGCAGTTCGAAGATTGTGAATACATCGCACGATTATATCCTTCCGATCGATAACCCAAATTTATCGACTTATAACAACCCAAATTAATCGATTTCAAGTGTATTATTTATGTTTAGGCGAAGAAACGAACGAACATAGAATGCTATCAACAGTCCTGACAGATAAGTGGATTTGTACGGATGATAAGTGGTGGACATACGAATATAGCATCTAAGTTTTGGTTAGAGTTGGGGAGTGTTACCGGGACAATAATCTCGCAATGTTATATACGAGGTTTATCTTGAAAGTAAGGTTACAAGGACGACACACATAAAATGTATCCTAACGATCAGTTTGTTTGATCCCGCGTGTTTGTCGGCCATTTTGTTCAGTCACGGTAAATTCTTCCAATGTAGAAGCCGTCGCGCGCTCCCTCCACCTCCGTGCGAGATCCACGCGATCATACGTTTTTTGACTTTGCAGAATAATACCCCAGCGAGTATCCACCAGAAGCTCGTGATGGTTTATGCTAATGATGTGATAAGTCAATAACATGTCACGAAGTGGGTTATATTGCTCAGAGAAGGCCGTATTGATACTCACGACGAGGAACGGAGTGGGAGACCATAAGTGATTTTTGACGAATTAGTGCAAACAATTGAGGAACAGGATGCGAAAAGATCGCCGTATAACGCTTGACGTCTTTTATGAAGAATTCCCTGAGATTTTTCGAGGTCTCCTTGATGATATTATGTCAGAAAAACTTGATTACAAGTGTGTTAGATGCCCAGAATGAACACATACAGGAAAGAAAGAATTTTATTTATTTAAGATATTAAAAATATGCCCGAAGTAGTCGAGGTGTAGTAAATACATCACCGGTAGGGAAAGGTTAATATAACAATTTGAAAAACATATATGTACTGTATATATGTATACATAGATTAGACTGTTTCCAAGCGTCCAGATTTCGGCGGGAAAATATAATAAAACAATAATAAAAATTTAGCCGACGTTAACCAAACAAAAGACAGCATATTCATAAATAATGCTTCCCGCTCGTTATGTGTTAAATTGTTTGTTTCTAAGGCAGTTCCTTTGGTCATATTTTAGCAAATTTAGAACGTTTCTGCATTTTTTCACCTGATTACACTGTTTTGCACAGGTTAATCATTTAATGCGTTAAAACCTATTATGATAATATGCAACCTTGTTGGAGAGATTCGGCCGTTCAAAATACAGCTTTGACTTTTGTTCGCCTCAATATTCGAACGAGATTACGAAACAAAGAAGAAAGTCGACTGAGACCCAATAAAATGTGATAAAAATGATAAGAGTCTAAATTTCGAGTCGACTCCGGTTGTCGGACCTTGGATTTTATAACGCGAGCTCCACGTCACGTAGTCGTCACAAAAAATACTTGTTTTCGAGACACACCTCCCAACGCCAACATTTTTTTGCAGATTGCACAAAGCCGCTTAGGAGCCGCTTGGAACAACTCTCTAGGCTATATTTAGTATGCGGATTTGAATGCCAACTATTGTAATTTAAGGCAATCCCTCATCTGGCTGCGATCGAACAACAAATGAAAGGCGATCGATAAAAAGTTGGACACATGTCATAACATATGATTATGTCGAAGGATTTAATTTAAGCCCAATTTGTTAAAATTGGCGGTTTTATGCTCCAGATAAAAGCAATGGTCATTGTTTTGTGACAGCCATTGGAAAATGTATGCAATCAATTCAATTTAAACACATATTTTGCGGGAAACTTGGAGCGCCACTTGCTGTATGCGGAAGACTGTAATCGCATTTTACGGAAAAGTGATCGCAATCGCAGTTCATTGCGATCACAATCCTGTTTATTTTGGTGACTAACTGCATTTTGATCTGTAGATAGTCTCACGATTAAGCGTTCGGACTTGTAACACAATCGTTATGGGTTCAAATCTACAGGAGGCGTGGTTGGCGACCACATTTTTAAAGTCATGAAAAATCACATCAAAATGATTGGCAATATAAAAGGGACTGCTAAAAGCCACCCAAAAAATATGTTAACACATAATTACATTTATTTATCTAGTTTATTTATTTATTATCCAGTAGAAACAACACAATTGTTTGTGGTTCAAATTCCAACATCATCAACGCAAAGACAAACAATCATCCCTCTCGATTATTAAAACAATTTCGTAATTATATATTTTTTCGATTTTTAATTAAACTGACCCCGCATAATATGTGTTGATAATTCATATGTATGTCGATGATACTTAAGAATTACTGCTGGAATATGGAAGAAACAATTCGCTCAAACAAATCCGATGAATGCTACCTTCAACATTTAATGCTTGAGGAGTTACAGAAAACACAGACGATGGATCATTGTGGATTAGCTGTTATATGGAAGCCTCGATAAGAACTTTGCATCTGGATGCTGGAGTATGAACATAAAAGCATAGAAAGTCTTTGCAAAACTATCCAAGAAGATCCAGGAAGACTAAAGGAATAGAACAAGCACGAGTGGAACAACAAGCAGACGGTCTGGAAGAGAGACAGACTAAGTAGGGTCAATCTATAGGTAAATTGCACGTGGACACTCAGTTGGTGTAGTGACAAGTATCTAAATTGCGCCTCCCCTCCGAAAATCCTTTTTTTTAAGTCAAAACTACTATAAATGCAATATATTAAATATTAAGTGCGCAAGCTAGCACACATGGTAACCTTTTCAAGAAGCGCTCCACATCGCATATTGACTAAAAATTTGAACATGAGAAAGCTGTGCGCAAGATGGGTGCCGCGTTTGCTCACAATGGAATAAAAGCAGTGTCGTGCAATCGATTACTTGGTAATAAGACCGAGTTTTCACTTCAGTACCGTGGATATATCATGGATCCATCATTTCACACTTGAGACAGAGGAATGTGGGGTCCTCCATTGATCCGAGCTGTTATTTGGTCCCGTTATTCAGGACCATGCCAGCTCGCTCAACTTTAAAAGTGCACAGCAAAGGTACATACCCGAATTCAACTTTGAGTGACCAATTGCGCTCTAAATGCGTACCCGGGGTCTATATATATATATATATATATATATAGACCCCGGGTACGCATTTATCTCCGAAAATGTCGAAAAAAGCCCTAAAAAAGAACGGAATGGCCACAAGTTCCATGTGTCCGCTTTTCGGACCGCTGACATGACGAATGATCGCCTCGCGATCGGAGAGGGATTAGACAGCTTAATATATATTATTAAAACGAACAGAGTCAATCAGTGCTGATTCATGTGGAAACCATATACAACTCTCAACTGGCCCCAAGCCTAGTTGCGCCCATGGCGGGCGCCTGCTTTGCCGCCACTTTGTTACAGCCCTGTCCACCACTGCAAATTGGCATTCTTCGCTGTTAGGTTTAGTTGTTTGGTCGGCTTTAAAAGGGTTAATAGAATCCGATCTCATTTCCTATCATGTTCTCTGTTGTTATACAAGAAGTCTCGTTATTGCATCATACTTGATTGCCTCATCCCGTATTCCGCCGGTGAAATTCTCACCATTTATTTGAACACCCTATGTGTTATTCCACCCACTCCCTCGTCGCAAATACGCATCCGACTCTCGCAATGTCCAATGCTGCATTTGTAGCATACCGAAACGATTAGAATTGGTTTGGTCGATGACGAAACGGCAGAGAGCGGTTCTGGAACGGTCGAAAGACTTCACCCTGAACTAGTTTAACCCAGTCTCTAAATGCGATGTGATTGTGCCCTGCGCTCGGCGACAGCATGATGCAACTCTCTTCTTTTTTTGCTCCGTCTCCATCCGCGGACAATTGGGGCCTTTATCGGCCTCTGGTCAACGGGGGGCCTGTGACCCCAATGATCCCCATCGGACGAATTTCAGACACAATTTTGTATACGCCGTGACCTTATTTGCCCCTCGTCGGATAAGGAAAATAACATCTCCTCCTACTCGTACACCCTTTGCAATCATGGCACTTTTCTGGCTTTTTAAGATTCGTTTGGATTTTGTTAGGTTTCTCGGAATGTTTACTGCGTGCTGAAACTGCGAATTGGCCTTGATCGATGTGCCATTTTAATTCAACAACAAACAAGCAGTGTATATGTGGTTGATTTGATACGCTAAGGAAGCCACACCCTCGCCTGAGGCTTGCAAATTTATCCTTCCTGAATTCTCCTCTTGTGCGATTTCAGTTTTTTCAGTTGTATTTCAAGCAATTTGTTTAATTCCATCAGAATTGAACTGCCATGCTGAATTACTTCCTCTGAGCATGTAAACCTGGGACAAATTCTGCCATTCGTCCACTGTTTGTCCTGTAATAACCCTCGAAGCCGTTCTTCGCATTCCGCTCATCCGATTGCATATTTATACTGCGCGTCGAATTTAATCCTATCATAAAAGCACTCGAAACTTATCTTGTTTTGGCAATTCGTCGCTTCATTCGTCGGTTATCGTACTAGCCTGATTAATGAGAATCTAAATCACCATGGCGATGTGGAAATTCGAGTTCAGAGTCCAGTTTGAAGATCACCGGTGTCGTTGTCTCCTTGCGTTTATGACCGTCTCTTGGACTATAATCGGGGCAGGGTGCGTTTGATATTGGGTCAGACGGGTCAGGAGTCTATCAGCAGACCACTCCGATGATGAAAGTTATACTTTTTGAACTGTCTGGCCGTGCCCCCAATTGCGTTATATGGACACCAATAAACGCCCTGTTTTCGAAATGAAACTTGTTTAGGCGCAGTATGGCAAATTGGCTCGAACATCACGAAAAGTGAAACAACGAGGTCCAGTTGATCGAAAAGATCGTTTGTAATGAGTCCGTACCCATCGCATACATCATATAGAAGCTATGCGCATGCGCCGCGCCGCCTCTACTGTTTGTGTATGTGTGTTTGTATATATACGCAGCATAAAACAACCACTAGACAAGTAGCTTGTCTATTCTATTATATATTACACAACACACAGCGCAATCTTTTAGCTAACAATTTCCAGTTACCCCTCAGATTACCAGGGTGATCGAAACAAAATTAGAATTGGTCTGGAAAACACCTTTTTCACCAGATGATTGCAGTTAGATCATTTTAGGGAGTATCATGGTTAAAAAAAGTTATCCTGAAGCCATTTCTGAGTTTTTCTGCTGTTTGCTGGTGCAAATAAACGAAAAATTCATAGATCAATACGATCCTGAATTAAGAATTTATTGAAGAACTGTTGGAAACTGATGAAGTTCTTAGGTTGCATAAGAATAATACATGGCTCAATAAGTTCATAGAATTTATTTTAAAAGAGATTGCAAAGAAACGCTCCCAAATGAAGAAGAAAAAAGTTTTAAATTATTGTGTTTTGCAAAAATAAAATAACTTTTTCGTTTATTTTTTTTTAATTATTTACACCTAGGTTGAGATAAGGATATGGTCAATCCGTAGTGACAGTGTCATGAGAAAAGACGCATGCTAAAAATAGTATCCGTTCAAGGCGCATTTGGCTCCGAAGCTGTGGCACCACCAAGTTACTGTGGCCAACAGGTCCAGAAAAAGGACCCCTGACACGACACAGGAGCGACTCTTTCTCGGCCGACATGCCCAAATACGACCAGAGAACGTGATACGCGTCCATGAAAAGATCCTCGCATAGACAGTTCGAACTATCTTTTATTTTTATTCTTGCTAAGTATGCCGCAAAACGGCCATGCCCCGTCAGGAACTGGGAAGTCCAGTGATCGGAGTCGATCTATTTTAGCTTGAGGCGAGATGAGATTGAGCCAAAGAAATTCCACAGGTAACCAGATCAACTGCGCTCCCAATCAGCAATTGCCGCGTTTCTATCCCACCTTTAGGTGTCAATAGGATCCGTATAAATTCCATCTGCTTCCTCAGCTGATAAAGAGGAGTTACCGACTTCTACGCGCTTTTTTATATGCCTCACTGCATTTATTTGCACTTTCAGGTATAGTAGCATGATCCATGTAAGAACAGGGAGGCTGCCCATGCTCCTCTCCGTATGTAGCAATGCTCTCGTAGATGGCTTCATAAGCAATCCTGAAGTTTCATTCAATAAGTTGTTAAACTTGAAGAGGTACCAGTTTGCTAGGGTCGGTGGAGGTCTTTTGTGGGTCCATCTGTCGTGTAAATTAATTCCAATGGACAAAGAAATCCAATGGTGTCAGGTCTGGAAACTGTGCGAGACACGGAATAGGTCATGTCCCTAGACAAAGAAATCCAGTGGTGTCAGAACTGGTGACTGTGCGAGCCATGGAATAGGGCCGCAAAAAGAATTAACAGAGACAATTTAAGACAACCCTGACACATAGGGCATAGGGCCTATGTGTGAAACGTAGCAAATGACCCCCCTTATCCCCCAAAAAAAAAAAAAGGTTGGTTCATGTGCATATTTTAGTATGTCCAATGAAGAATTTCCCTGAAGAAAAATGGTGCGATGAGACTTTTGACCACGGAGAATTTTCCAAGAACCATCGATGACAACATCACGATTTTTTACCATCGAACATTAATATTGATGTTATTCCGGCCTCAACAAAAGTAGCATCGGAATACAAATGAAATATTCTTAATAGATTTGTTTTTCGGTGTCCACATCGATTAAATCACGATGACGACATTGGCACACAAAAAAAATTTGCACAAATAAGGTGCAAACATGTTGACACAGTCGACGGAAGACATCTTCTTCTCAAACAGTGCGTACCAGCTGCCAACAGCATGGAGGCCATAATTGTGTTTGATTTTATTGTTTTCAGCAATTCTATTTCTCTCTTACATCATTCATTTTTTTGCTAGCTCTCGGAGAGAAGGGCAACGAGTCTGGCCTTGTTGACATTCACCATTATTCAAGATCACATTCTTCTAATGTTGTCTCTGATGCATAGCATCTATAATAGGAAAAGTTTGCAATGCATTGCTTCGATGAATCGCCCTGATGTGTTGTAGAGGGCCTTTTAAAAACATTTAATGCTTGAGAGGCCCTTAGCTCAATTTAAGCTTGAGGGCCCTTGGACCCATTTGGTTTTAAACCAGGGACAAATTCTGACTTTCTTTTACTATTACGCGTATGTTGCACAAAAGCAAGACCGTGTATTTCAAAGGATAAACGCATTCTTTGAGAATTTCTCAAATCCCTTGAATTACGCGGTGGGACAATTTTTTGAGGCCCTCCTAAAATGTATGAGGCCCTCTGATTTTTTGAGGTCCGATCGCCCGGCATTGTTTGTATTTATTTTATCCTAAACATGTATATTTTGTTTATGAATTCATGACCTGGGTTGAGCAATTGAAATTTTGTATATCTTGTTACCGTGCCATAGGTCACGAGTTCATGTCTTGTGTATCCTAGAAAAAATAATATGCAAAAATGGACTTGGAACGCATCATTTTATATTATATAAATTCGAATTCGAATCATTGTCACGCCACAAAATAAATCAACGAATTCAATATTAGGATTTGAACCGATTTGGTCTTAAATAGATGACCATAACCGAGCGGGCGAGACAAGCCCCTTTCCGCCAGAGGACAAAGAAATGTGTCAAAAACACATTTTTTAACAATTCATTCGACAGCTTTTAAGCTTATCACAATAAATATGTGTAATCCTCATTGATTTTAATCTGCCGACGGCTAGGAAATGACATTCGACTTATTATCAGATAAGAAAGATTAAAATGTTGACCGCATTAAATGCATATCTAAATTGATGCTATCCATTCAAAGAAAATTTATTGATACGAATCGCATAGTTCCTGTTATTGTTAGATCATCAAGTTGTTGAAAAAATATTCCAAGTTATTATAGAATGACACAGATGGAATGTTTGCGGGGCATCGATAAATTTTGTTATTGCTATCGTAGATTATGAAATTCACAACTAAATACCATAAACGATAATTCCCATAAACTCCATTTAATGCAGCAAATCTATTAAATCGACGTTTAATGAACAATAATGTCATATAAGTGTCGATTATTGTGAGATGCATGGCGATAAAACATGTATTACAATTATATCTGCACTTTTTGTTTGTGTGAAAAAATACTATTTGTGAATGTATTATGCGAATTGAGTAACGGATTTATTTATAACGTTGCTTTCATGATCGAACAGATCATAGAAAATTCAGCAAAAAGCCCTAAAAGAGGTTGGAGTAGCCTCAAGGTCTGTGTATCCAACCGGTCCGCTAATCGGACTGCTGACATGACGAATGAGCGCCTTATGATCAGAAGCCATACCCGAACACGTCTACAGAAGTTTTTGCATCAATTCAGGATGAAACATGGATCCATCCCTTTAAATCAGATTTTTATTTAAAAAGAAAAAAAAACATATGTGTGCGATGAAGTGGTCCGCTCTTTAAACTGATATGACGATCGGATGGGTTGTTTAAATTTTACAATCAGTCGAAAATATTTATAACATAACTTAGTATATATTATAAAAACGGACAGAGCCAATCAGTGTCGGTTCATGTAAAGTAGAATGATCGAGTAAAATAAAAACCACGTGCAGCTCTCGACCGAGTCGGTATTCTAGGTTTTGCGCCCCAAGCCCAGTTGCGCCCGTGGCATACGCCTGCTTTGCCACGCCCTTGTTACGGCCCTGCTCACCGGGCACGGCTGTTTTGGTAGCTACCTACACAAAATAGGCAAGAGCCACCATATTTGCATATATGCAGACACAATATTTGTCTACCCAGCATGGCGCACCGAAAGGGACATCCTACGAACTTTAGCAGTAGAATGTCATCCAGAAGGGGACAAATGGAGAGCCCGTGAGGGACACATCGCTGCCATTCTTGTGCAATACTTAATTAGTAGCCGGGTGGCAGCCGAAGAGGAGGGGGGGGTTTAGTGGGTAAAAATCCCACACTACCACCAGAATGGTGGTGTCTTTTGAATCCAAGGGGCCTCAAACTTAAATTGCGCCAAGGGCCTCTCAAGTGCTAAATCTGCCACTGCATATATAATTGTGCCAATTGTGTATATATATTAGGGTAGTTAAAATTGTTGACATATGACAGGACTTCACATTATTTTATTTATATCCAGGAACTGGACGTTCAGGTATTCAGATGACTGAGGGAGCTAGCCAGAAATATGTAGCGGCTTTTCCTGGATGTCGCTGGCGCTTTTGATAACACGTGGTGGGATGTGATCCTGGTCAAACTTCATGCGAGATAGATCCTTTTTTAGATGCCCTAATAAAGCCGGCGATGAAATCATTGCCAGAAAATTGAGAATGGGCTGCCCTCAGGGCTTCGTATTGGGAACGGTCTTGCTGAGAAGATCAACGCCTTGGAGAAGAGAAAATATTAAAGTTTTCGGCATCCAAGTCAAAAGCTAAGCTGGGTGCATCATGTGAACGTCCAGCGTAGCGTAACAGTACAACGTATCCTGTTGAGTGCCCAGCGCTCGACGTACAGAACGATGCCTAGCAATTACTTACCAGCGTGCTGTCGCTGGACCTTGAGTTTCAATGTCGGGATGCGAAATTCTGTAAACGGTGAAATCCCAGTAATTAGTGGCAGGGAAATCCCGATAGAGGCGGATATCTCAGATACGCTTGGCGATCTCCGTCGTCGCATCAAGGAAGCGGCATTAGTTAGAAGAGGTGGTCTGCGTCGGTCGTCGGCCGCCACCTCTCACGTTTCTTCCCCTTGCTTAGGCACCGTCTGAGATGTCGTCCCGGATCACAGGACGTCCCAGTTTCTCATAGGGGTACGGATAATGTAAGGCCTCGTTGGTTAGGTTTGAGCTTTCAACGACTTCAGAGTGTCCATGCAGAGATCCGTTCATGGATGCAAACCATGTTTTGTGGACGTGTTCGGGCATAGTGTCCGATTTCAAGGCGCTCTTTCGATTTATCAGTGGTCCGAAATTCGGACCGATTGGATACGGAAACCTTGTGATCACTACATACATACATTTAGGATTTTTTGTAAAAGCTTTGGAGGAAAATGCATCCTCGATGCTTTCTATGACTTCCCATACTATATATGTATGTATATTTATAATTATTCTTTCCTTATTTATATTATTTTTAAAAAAATCCGCATCCATTGATAAATCCGTCATTGGCTGAGCCCCAGTGCTCTTATAGTCTTGATTTTAAATTTTCTTCGATTCGTTCGATTTATGTGTACATATGTGACTCACAAAGTCCTATCGGAGAATCTTATCAATTCATGATTTATGCCAATATTGATTCTCCTCATCGATCATCAATTCGATTAGAACAACATAGTTGATGTATTCCGATCGATTAAAGACCACTCGAGACCTGCTCAGTGATGCTAACAATCGACATGTCCATGGCCTCCCTGTTCGATCTTATTGATTAGGGGGACCTCAAAAATTTTTTGACCCACTGCGCAATTTAATCTTCAATTGAAAAACTAGGCCGTTTTCAGCCATGATGTCAGAATGATCTAAGGCCGAATGTCAGAATTTATCCCAGGCTGAAAAACTAAATGAGTTCAGGGCCTCTCGAGTGCTAAATCCTCCTCCAGAAAATTCACTTCCTTGGGAATATAGCTAATTAAGAATGATAATCCTTCAAGTGTCTTTTTCTACCTCATAAATATATCAATTTGAATCATTATCTATCAACCAATGAAGAATTGATGGACAATACAAGACGTATCATTTTTTTACACTGCCAAAGTACTTATTAAAACGAACACATATCTTTTCCTCATCTTCGATATTCTAAGAACCTGCTTATATTTACAATTTGTCCTCCAGTTGTTTATAAGTGTTCGTTGGAAACTATTGTTTTCCTCAGAATCTTGAGATTTAAACCCTTTAATTAGTGAATTAATTTTAAATTGAGTTAAACATAGATGCATCCATTTATCTCGCAGGACCGCGCAGTGTGAGTCAAGCTTGTATATCAATAAATGAACCTCAACACTCTTGATATTGTTGGGGCCCATATTTTTCAAATTACATCACTTTTGGTACTACTATAAAATAAAGTAAATAAAATAAAATAAGAAGAAAAAATCGATAATAAGAAATTTTTCCAGTCTGAAAGATTATAAGCCATGACATATAAATGTAAAAACATGTTCCATATTTTTTATTTTGTTTTAAAGGAAGCCTTAAAGTTTGACATCCATATTATTATTAAGTCCAAGTGTAGTTCATGTAATTTTTTTTAAAAAATGGCGCGACATCTATTCGACGACTGTGAAACAGCGCGCTTCATTATCATCAAAGTTTTGTAAAAAAAAAAAAATTTTGTTCAACATTTTTCTTCAATGAATTCAAGTCGACTTTTATCGCGAATTAAATTAAACATGTTTGTGGCGCATGCGCATTTTAAAATTAAATTAAATTCAAATAATACGAAAATCTTTTCATAGATGGCAGCACGTTTTGGCGCGGAAATTAAATTCAATGGAATGACGACATTTAAAACGCGCAAACATGCTGTGTAAGTTTATCAATAAAAACAATTTCATAAACACAAACAAAATGTTATCTATTTTGAGTATCAGACTATGTTTTTATTCCGGGAGGGCTTACATAATTCAAAATCACCCTGTTCTATAATGATGCCTTTCGGTCAACACAAACATATCTTGCGTTCAAAAATGAAGAAATATCGCAACTATCCAGATAATTCCGGAATTATTTGAGCAGGTTTTATGTGATAGTTCGTAAACACATTTGTCGCGATTGTAAAAGTCTTTTTGATTGCGTTGCGAGGCCTTGATCAATATTTGGCATTAAACTTCGTGAATTAATGACCGCAAAACGTCACAATACTATTTGCTTTGTTGTGTTTGTTCGCATACGTGCGTATGAAAATGTGTTGATCGATTTGATCTTATGACGAAATGAGGTTGCATCGAATTCACAAGATGGCTTCTTGATCCCGTCACTGTGGAAAGAAGGCTAGAAATAGCATCCAATGTTGCGCAACGCATAATTATTCGTTTGAGCAGACTTAATGCACAATTCGGTGATGCTACACTGAGAAGTGTTTGAATGGGTCCAAAAATTTCATGAAGTTCTAAAAGTCGAAAAACAATCTGCCGAAAAAGTGATGGCTACGGTATTTTGGGACGAAAGGTATTTTATTGATTGATTTTCAACGTGATAGACGCTGAATGTGGTCTACTACTGCCTACGAAAAGACGAAGAAAACTAATTTGAGCTGTACTTCTTCTGCTCACTGACCATTTTGTGTGTGGACATGATGGCGTCCGATCTCGAGGCGCTATTTTGTTGTATCAGCGGTCCAGAGTTTGGACCGGTTGAACACGTAAACCTTGTGGCCACTCCCTCCAATTTTAGAACTTTTAGGGCTTTCTTTAATAAATTTGTCTTAAAGTCTACTCGTAGTCTTCTACGAGTAGACTTTCAGTAGACTCAGTGGGTCGCACCTTCCCGGGGTTGTGAGCGGAACTCAAATACCCTTTTTTCCCTTATAATTTATATATGTAAATATATATCATAAAACTATTTATTATTATATTTGATTATATATGTATGTATTACATAGCTAGTCTTGGGTATTTCCATCCCCTAGCTAGTTCATCCCCCCGCGCTCAGAGTACAAGTGGCCACAAGTAGTGGAGAAATAGCGGGTCCTCGCAGGGCATGGTTATTACATTTTTCGGTTTTTGCACCCTAACGTGCGCTATTTTGTTGCGTCAGTGGTCGAGAGTTTGGACCGGTTGGACATGGAAATCTTATGACCACTCCTTTTAATTTTAAGGCTTTGCATGGGAAAAAATGCATTCCTGGAACCTTATATGACCTCGATGAGGTCGTAGAGAGCCCCCCTCCCAGTGGCCAGTAGATTCAGCCGGATCGTACTCTTCCGAGACCACAAACGGAGCTCAAACAGCTTTTTTACCCATAACTATATATTATCAAAGAATAATTTATTGCGCATATATATACATATTATATAGCTAGTCTTAAATATCTTCATCCCTTAGCTAGTTAATCCCCCTGCGTTAAAAGCATAGGAAGTGGAGAAATACTGAGACCTTACAGGAAATGAATTTAAATCTTTCGGTTTTGTACCCTAGTATCTTTTGTTGTGCGGGCTGGCATGTTCTCAAATAGCGGGGTTAATAAACAGCTCGGGTCATCTCCTTCTTTTGCTCGGGTGGGTGTTACACTCTATGATGCCTACCTATAAAACCCCAACGTAGGAAAGCTAACCCTACGCCCATGGGTAATGGTTGAATACTTGGGGTAGTGATGTACAGTAGCGGTGAGCGAAAGCAGCCTAACAAATTACAGGAGGAGTAGGAGAATTCTGTGCAAAAAGGGTCACCACTATCCTCAACTACCTAGTGCGCACAGAGAAAAACAACGACTCGTCTCCATGGCTTGGTACTATGAATGACTGAACCAATACGAGTACTGTGGGGAAGAGGGAACCCCTGTAGTCTGTCATTTGCTTCAAGTTTAGATTGGACTTGTGGCAGTGACCTCGCATATTAAGTCCTTTGCGAGTAGTATAAAATTTTCCTTTCTCCTTTGTTGATCTTCCTCGAGAAGCTCACCTCTATTTGGAGGGTGCATAGGCACCTGGAAGCTCTGTGCGTAGGGCGCTTGGGATCAAAAAAAAAATGGAAGGCACTTTGTGAGGCTAATCCAGGATCACCCGGGTGAGACCGCACAGCATCATTCGGGAATGGACTCTGATCACACCGTGCCCTTCTTGTGCATGACAACTCACCCAATTACATTGGGAACCTTACAGTCCAGACTTGGCCACATGTGACTACCATATGTTTATAAAAGCATTAGAAGGACAACGATTTCAAGACAACGCTGCGGTCGAACAATACGTGCGCAACTGGTTTTCGAAGCTTCAAAACGGGACGGCATCAAAAAGCTTCCTATGCGATGAAATAAATATATTTCCAATGAAAAGAACTATGTAGAAAACTAAGATATTCCATGTATATCTTCATAGATCACTCATAAATTTGTACAGCAAAATTCCGGATTATATTTGAATCACAGAAACGCACAAAAATTAATTGTATTCGAGCATTTTAAAGTAATTAATGAGTCAATAGCGATCGTTGTTTGCAATCTTCGTTTGTTTCACAATCGACGATTTATCGTATCTCAGCACTCTAAGGGTTAAAACTCGTTGAAATTCGGCGGGTCGTCATAAATACCCTAATTCAATTATGCAAAATATCGATTGCCCAATCATAATACAGCTTACAGCTTACAAATAAGCCTTCGGTAAGGCTTCAGATAACTGCTTTATCGACGGTTCGCGAGGACAAATATCAAAATTTCAATTTAATCAGTATATTTTAGGATATATCTTGGGCACATTGGAAATATTTAATAAGTATTACATTTTGAGAAACCGTCACAGAATTTCGCGATTAATAAATAAATAATCGTGTGTATACACGATAATTGAATGGTCCGCATTAAATGATCCCCGAAAATAGAACAAGAAAAAACCGGTTATTTCTTTTGGAAAACGGACTTTGCAACTTTGAAATCGTTATTGTGATAATAAATTGTATTTATGCTTTGGTACTTTTCTTTTATTGTGTGAAAATCTATTTACTCCCGATTTTAGTATCATTTTTTTCGAACATCAGACATGAAATAGAAGCTAGAGTTTTGATATGTATTGGAGGTATTTCCTGGCGTTAATTATGAATGTATGTCTGTCTGTTCGCTGCGTTACTTTATAGCCAATATTACCTTGTATTAAAATTCTTAAATAACAAACACTGCTTGAGTATTATTTTGGCTATTTTGAACCAACGACATTCAGTCGCCAGACTGTCATAATGATAATCCAACCTTCAATCTATGCTAACAGATCTTGGTATACAGCGCAATATAATGCACTTAAACCTTTTTTGTGCGGTAGATGTGGAAAATCGCACAAAAAAAGCTGTAACTTACATAGAAAAAGTGGAGATGCGTTCCATGGATTTTAAAAATCGCATAACTCTGAAACAGCTATATAAAATATATCCAAAATCGCATAAAAAAAGTTAGTCAAAAAAAGGAAAACAATAAGGCAATTGAAAAATAACATTTTTGGTAACATTTAAAAGACGTCTTGCATCATTGGTAAAATTTTAAAATTGTCTGAAATCTGGCATCCTAAATGTCAGACATCCCCTAGAGAAATACTAATTATTTTAATTACAAACTTTTATCGCTGTACGATAATTTTCGTTGTGATTTTCGATATCTCTCAAAATCGCTCTCTTTGTCGGAAGAAATAGTATACCCAGTGTCAATGTCATCATTGTTCTGTATAGATATTCTCTTACCAACAATAGAATTCATAATTAGTGAAGATGTCACTATAGTCCCTAACTCAAAAAAAAAAATCATAAAATGGCGACCGTTTAAAAAAAAATCAGTCAAGTCATTTTTTTGGCCTTATTTTGTCACAGTTTTAATTTTTTTTTAGACTGTCCAAGTCGCCACGTCACTAAAATAGGTAAAACTCCGTAATTAATTGGAATTTTGGCAATTCCTTTGGAGAATGAATTTTTAAAAATTGAAGCATTGGAAAAATGCAAAAAAACGTTTTTTTTTAAAAAAATCTAAACCAGAATAAAGGGCGTGGTCGTAATTCAGTAATAGCAGATGCAACATGATTTACACGCACCCAATTTTTTTTTTCCAAATTTCAGTTGGTGTTGATGATTTATTTCCTATTTTATCCAAAATATCTAGATACGTACTCTTTATGAAATTAAAAAAAATGCTCTAAAAAAAACCGCATAACTTCGAAATCGCACAAAAAAAAGTCGCACAAAAAGAGATTTGAGTGTGGTCAACAATTTTCACTTAAAATCAAAGTTTGTCTTCTACAGCACAAGACTCTCGCGTTAATCTTTAGGCTCCTATGTAGCATAAAGTAATCACTACACTTTTTTGAGATTCTCACACATTTTGTTTACATACATCCGTATTTTAAAAATTGATATGTATTGTATTTATCTGTATTTCTGCAAAATGCAGAACTCATTAGACTTTATACAAACGTCGGCCAATATTATGTTGTTAATAAGATAACCGGTAAAACCGTAACCGATATAAATGTTAGGAACTCAATCGAAGCAAAAGCAACCTTTGAGTAGTGAGCTAATTTTAAATCATCATAAACTTGATGCTATATTTGTATTTCCGCCACTTATCGTCCGTATAAATCCATTTATCTGTCAGGACCATCGCAGCGTGTACGAAGCTTGTACATGAATAAATAAACACTGTCGATAGCACACAATATTCGGTCATTTCACGAAGACATTTTTAGATTCCCCAGTATGTGTATCTAGCATTAGAAATTTTAGCGATTAAAATTTATTTGTTTTTCTATGAAATAACATAGTGACTCACCGGTGAGTCGCTGGCGGATTGATTCAAAATATTTGTTTCGATCTTGGAATTGTTTTTGTTTACATAATAATGTTATAAATAACGCATTGTCGAGATAAACAATAATATTGTTCAACTAAAAATAAGTGGAATGACGCGCAGGCTGTTTGCTCGATAAGGGTCACAAAAGGGCTTGTTATGACGACAAAAACACATGCAAAATTAAAAAAAGATACACTTACCTTGACAGTTTGAAGAGAAGATGGACCATCTTGCCGCCGGTGATCGTTCGCGATTGATTAAAATTTCACAGCAGCTATATCGGCAACGCGTGCAAAGTTTAACGGCTTTTTTATTGTGTCTATATTTTCACTCTTTTTTGCTATAAAAATATATTAAATTATTTTAATGGCGGGGATACAAACAATCGCCGCGTCGAATGCGACATCAATCATATTTAAACGGCGGCGTTTCGATTCGTTTTATTGACGTTTGTCAGGGAACGAGCGATCAGTCGTCCAGAGACGAAATCGAATGGGCTTAATTAAACGTCGCAAGAAAATGGCGCTCCCGATTTCCGGGACGCTGGCAACACCGACGCCGCCAAAAATAATTAAAACGGAAGCAACGAAAGGGGGGGACGTTTATATATTTTCGGCACGAATAAAATTTATCCGCAATCGACACAATTAATATAACAACCCATTGTATATTTAACACATTTATCATTGGACGATAACGAAAATTAATCAAAAATAATTCCCACGATTATGGCAGTATTTCCAGGATTATTCCATTAAAATTGCACACACAAACGGTGTTATAATGACAACGAACGTTTACAATGTCAAAAATTGCTCATTTATATTTATATTACTGTAATAATTTTTCAAGCGGGCTTATTTAATTGGATATTTCAAAAAAATGTTTGTTGAATTATGAAGCATCTAAATTATCCAATTAAACAAGCCCGCTTGAAAAATTATTACAGTAAGATCTCGCTTAACGCTGTTTCAGTATTACGCGGTAGTATGAGATCTGGGGTGGAACTGAAATTGGTTTATGAAACAACTTGCCCGTCTTAAATGCTATTTCCTGGAATTAGGTGACTAAATAATGATATTGTTTTAAACAAATTATTTTAGATGAAAATTGACCAAACTCGGACACCTACGCTACTGTACGCGTTATACGTGACAACGAGCGGATGACAATTCTTGAAGAATCGAAACATCCTGCAGCGGAAAAGATGCGAGAAGCATCTATATAATAATAGGAAGGTCGGATACGACATTCATATTGAGATGGGATTCGGTCTGGAGTCCCTCGAAAGAGCCGTCTACGCCTCGTAACCGCTACCAAAGTAGAATATAAACAATCATGAAGATCTGCTTGTTGAAAATTGCTCCCGATGAGCTGCGGGAGTGTAGACTTCGACGAGGATAACTGGGCCCTGAGAATTCGTCCAGGGGCCTACGTTACATTAATAATGATACAGGCTTGGATATTGAAGAATTATTGCAAGCTACAACTGGTGAAAATCCTTTCAACGACGATCTTAAATGATTTATAGAACAAAATATGTACTAGTATTTTCTATATATGTATTTTCGAGTAACAAAGTCCAAATCGGGATGATCATCAACAGGAGACAAGGAAAACATTTGGATGAGATCGGGCATGGTGTACTGCACGGTGTACTCTAATCGCAAAATTATTGGAGAAAAACATACCTACTATTGTGTGATAGGATACCTTTTAATATATCTGCTATTTTAGTTTTATATTTCATCTATTGCTTATAACCGAAAACCGGATTCGTTCGAAAATCAAAAACCTAAAACCGGATTTGAAGAATGTCTTTGTATAAGCCCTAACGCGCATCAAGATGACGAAATTAGCGCTTCTGTACACTAAATTTTGATCCCGGGATTTCGGGATTGCATTAGACCATCCCGGGATCAGTCCCGGGATCCCAAGATCGAGATTTTCAATAATTTTAGAAATTACAAAATAAGGATTTAGGCTAGATAAAAACACGGACTAAAACTCGCAAAATTCCCGATTTCCCGACAAATTATTTATTTCCGTCGCCGCAGATGAATACTTATATACTATAATACTTTGATGTGATTCGTAATTGTATTACGGAGGAACACACAAATTTTGAACCCCGTATCTATTATATTTCATATCGATATTCCCATTATTAGAGTCGATGTGTAGTAAATACATCACCGGTAGTGAAAGTTTAATATAACAATTTAAAAACATATATGTACTGAATATATGTATACATAGATTGGACAGTTACTGCCCATAGGCGTCGCCTAAGCTCGCCAATAAGTAGTTACGCCACTGTTTCTAAGCGTCCAGATTTCGGCGGAAATATCTCGATTTAGTAGCCTTCAACATGCTGATGAGATGTACGATTTCTATTAGATAAAAATTTCACTCCCGAATTTTTCGGGATTACGTTTACTAGTCCCGGGATTCATGAGCACTTAAAACTGTCCGGGATCCTGGGATCCCGTGATTGGATTTCCTACTCTCGAGTCCTAAAGTTTTCACTGATCAAATGCAAGACAAAGTGTTATTGATCTTAAAACAAACATTTTGTGATCAGCAATGAATAGGTCTAGCGTTTCGTTTAGCGCTGGAATTTATCGCAGCGTATCCCCCGCGTTAAGCGAGGTCTTACTGTATTTATGCAGCGTAATTTATAGCAGAAACAATAATTCAAATTGATTTACCAAAACAAAATTGTGTCGCCGTTTTTTTTTAAATCAGAACTGTTTTCCTCGCGTTTGATTATTCAAAAAAAGCGGTCACTGTACACTTTCTCGCACATTAACCCTAGTCGGATCGATCTAATACACTTTCAGTTACGACAGCCCAGCCAAACTGACCGAATTCGACTTTCGCCTTATCGACGTTGTCGAAATGGACGTTGTGTAATTCTTGCAAAAACGAGACCGGTCTACGCGAATTTCGGCACGTTCAAACGGTACAACCCTTAGGTCGAAATGTCGCCCACAAACGGATGCTTCGGGTCCGACCGACGACACAAATACGAGCAGTTGCAGAAGAGACGTCAACGGAGGCTGGGCAGACGATAATGAAACGCTCCATGACCTTATAAGAAAAACCATATCAGATAATTGATACATGCTGCTCCTAATTATTGAACAATTATTAATAGAATGCTGATAAATATTTTTTTCGATTGTGTCCGCGGACACAATGGTCGCCTATCGCTTCGCTAATTGTGGCCGAATTTCGCAGAAGATGTCATTGTCAATGTTGATGTAATGATCAATTTGCAGTGACAAAATCATATCGACCTTCATTCGGTGAATCCAATTTAGACGTCCCGGATCCAATGAAAGAGGAATAATGCCTCTCTTCCGGGCAATTGCCATAAAGGCATCGCTGTTAAATTCAGGGCTTCGAACCGATAAAACCGTTATTTTTGTTTTTGTTTGAATCGATTCGAAAATATCGGTTTTATCGGTTCGGCACATTGCTCTTTGTTCATCCTGTTAATTAAAAAACCTCAGATAATATTGTTATCAACTCAAATTCCATGCAGTCTTAAGTCATTATTAAACTGGGACTCCCAGGTTTTAGGTTCTTTCCTAGTGTTATAAACTGGGGCACTTCCAGCCAATAAGTATCAAGTCAATAAATAATATACCTCTTCCCAGTGAGCAGACCTCAACCGCCATATTGCGCACGCTTCATTTCGCTAGACCAATATGCGCCAACATGGCGCATCCGTTAAACATCTCGCAAAACAAATTCCGCACACAAATAATGCTTGTACTAATTTAAAAACCTTCTTAGATACACGCTTAATAACTCACCAAAGTTTCATCGTAATCGGATGAACGGTATAGGAATGTATAGCCCGCAAACAAATTAAATAAAAAATGAACTTATAAACAGTCATTAATTCGTATATGTATCGCCTACAATATCTCTAAAATTATAGACATTTTATAAAAATGAAATTCTATAAAAACATTGGTAGCTCATAGCCCCCGTATAAGCAGAAATGGAAAATAATACGTTAATTTGTCTAAAAACATTTTAAAAATTAAAAAATGAATCACTTGACGTTAAACCGAAAACTGGAAAATCCATTATTGTGGAACGAAAACCATATCCGAACCGATATGTGGCGAAAAATGTAATACATAACCACATTTTATAGATATTTTCAGTGGTAGATTTACCCGTAAAACATCAGAAGGTCTTTGGCCTCAAAAATTTAGGGAATAAATTCCAATATCTATCTACTGTTTTAAAAAAAAAGTCATGATAGAAAGTGTCTGAATGCTGCATTGCTTCCGTGATCGTACAGATCATATAAAATTCCGTAAAAAGCCCTAAAATAGGACGGAGTGGCCATAAGGTTTGTATGTGCAATAGGTCCGCTTTTCGGACCGCTGACGAATGAGCGTCTCGCATTCGGGTGTCATACCTGTCTACAAAACGCTTAAAAACTCACATTATGAAACGAAGACTGATCGGGTAATATTGTTTTTATTTTATTGCGGGCTTATGTTGGATAAGTCCGTTTAAGAGAGGTCCGTAAGAAAAGAGGGATTAGACAATCAGGACAGTCAATCAGTGTTGGTTCATGTAAACAAGAATGGTCGAGTAAAATAAAAACCACGTACAACTCTCGATCGGGTCGGTATTCTGCGTATTGCGCCCCAAGCCCAGTTGCGCCCACGGCCTGCTTTGCCACGCCCTTGTTACGACCCTGACAAAATTTATCCCAAGCTGAAAAACCAAATGGATTAAGGGGACCTCAAACTTAAACTTGATTAGTGTACCGCTTATCTTTCACACAAATCCACTTTTCTCTCAGGACCGCGCAGCGTGAATCGTGCTTGTATATCAATAAATGAACCTCAACACTGTCGATAGCACACGATATTCGTTCATTTCTTCGTCGTCTTCAGTTTTAGCAACAAAATAATACATTTGTTGAAGAAATGGATAAATTCGCGTTATCGTTATCAATCGACACAATCGTACAATGTACCGAGCGTATGATGAGACGCGAAACACTCTCTCCGTCTCTGTCTCCGATTTACAGTCTCGGCTCTCTGTATGATTCGAATCCTTTCGCAACATTTACCATAGTAAATTTGCTACTATTTTTGCATTAGGGCATGAAAATTAATGCTTAAATCCATATGTTTAATTTGATCAAAGATGGCGAATGTTGAAGAATTTCTGTTGAAAGTTGATGAACAAAACGCATTACAAATGTACGTTTTTATCAAATTTATATTGAATAAATTCTACAGTCAAAAGTCCAAATGTCCAAACGAAAAGATTTTCGCATCGTTATATTGACATTTAAATATTTTTGCAATGAAAGAAGTTGTAGATTTGCATGGAAATATAATAATCTGTTCGTCTTGTTTTTAATATATATGTCTTATATTTACAAGACTGAAACTATGTTGTGACTGCTTATCATAATTATTATATGTACTTAATATAGCATAACTTTGAAAATTGCAGTACTTCAATATCAAAATCCCGCGCTCTAACTTTAGACACGTCTATCGAAACCCCAGCCACCTTGTATCGAAAATAGACGACGTTAATTTAATATTAATGAATTTAAACAACTTGTACACAAAAATGCAGCTTTGTAAGTTTTAATTTAATGCCGTATTATTAAATCGAAAGTTTAGATAGACTATTAGCTTTGCAGAAATGGGTGTATTCAGTATTTGTTTGTATTGCTGTGATTAAATTCAAATGCATACGTGACCATACGGGCACGTTCATCCCTATCACTCACAAATTGACTTGATATGTATTGATGGTATCTGATTTTTTTGTTCAAACGATGATTTTTGACGCAGTCTGCATTTGTGAAATTCATTCCAATTGAAATTCGAGATAATTCGAAGCGATTTGTGATCACCCCGACGTTATTTCAAGGCTGTGAACGAACACAATGGCGCGCGTTTGAATCTCTCCAATTCCAATGTTCATATTCAAAAGGCCGGACGCACTTGGGCATTTGCACAGCAACCATGGTCGTCTGTTCTTCAACTTCAAATTCTATTTTTTTCATTTTATATCCTTCATGGGATGTAGGCGATATCCACAAGAGACCTCTCTAAGAAATAGTAATTTTAGTCACCATACCTTGATGTTTAAAATGAATAGCTACTGTTCTATTTGATCACCAGATTTTGATGAACCGAGATACGAATCGTGACGTTGTTACTCTCGGGGGGATCCAACAAGAAGCTGTCAACTCTGAGGATTGACAGATCTGACATGCGATCAGATACCAATGTCAGCACACCCCATGCCCATTCTTTGATAAAAATATCTGACTATTTTCGACCAGATAAATATCAGAAGATTAACATTTTACAGAATGATTGAGCAAAGACGTGAATGATTCTTCAAATGCGAATGAAAGAAATTGTTCTTCCATGTGACGGGCAGATGACTATCTTTCTTATTACAAAGGTATAGTTTTAGCTCGACGACGTATTCTGTTGGGACTGTCAAAATCACAACGATAGTGATGATCGAATTATGACTTCTGAAAACATTGAGATAACACAGTGCAAGGTCAATGTTGTAACTGTCAAATGTTGCATACGTCACTGTGACTACAAAAAAACATCAGATTCGACGATCAGCTGGTGAATTTCAATTAGCAACAATCTGAATCGTTCCAGAGCTGTCTCTCGATTCAAACAATTCACTAAAAACAAGATTAAACGGGATATAACAGAGAGACGTACGAGAGTACGCAATTTGTTTTGCGAGACGTTTAACGGATGCACCATGTTTTCGAGGCAAGAGCAATAAATTACGAATTTTGCTCAATGTGTCAATTAATCAGCGCAATTTAGGGGGCGGAAATCATGAAGAGTCGTCGGATAGCCTTGGCTGCGGAAGAACGTCCTTCCCGCGGCCAGATCGATCGTGATTAATAAAGAAGTTATCTAAGATGAGAAACTTTCTATTCGATGTCCGTCCACCTTCATCTCATCCGCCCGGCTAAAAACGGCCCGATAGCAGAACGAACCCGCATGCGAGCGCGGCCATATCGGCGATCGGAGCGCGGCCCGGGGATTCTGCCCCGAGAGCGCCCCCAATCCTACGCTACAATATCATCAGATTCAATTTCTTCACACTGAATTCGTGCTGCTTATATCAATTCAATTGTATGCATACAGATTATGTTCTGAATTCTTCAATAAATTAAATCATCTAAGCGTCGATTGATTGCGTGGCTATAATCAGAGCCGTAACAAAGGTGTGAAGCGCCCGTGGCAAGTATCTAACTTGGACCCGCCCCCCCAATTTTTTTGGTTTGGCGATGCTTTACAGAAATAAGGTCGATTTTTTTTGCATCAATTCAGGATAAAACATGGGTCCATCATTTCACATCTGAGACAAAAGAATATGAGGACCCTGCACTAACCCGAGCTGTTGGGCCTCTAAGATAACAGTATAAAATAGTAAGAGATAAATATTGTTCGCGACCTCATTTGGCACGAGCCATCTATATAAATTAGTATTTGAGAGAGCTTCCGTGATCGTATATATCATAGAAATTGTCGCAAAAAGACCTAAAAGAGAACGCCACGGCCACAAGTTCTGTATGTGCAACCGGTCCGCTTTTCAGACCGCTGACATGATGAATGAGCGCCTTGCAATCGGACGGCATACTTGAACATGTCTACAAAACAAACTCTCATTACAAAACGAAGTTGTCTGAAGAACACTGATTTTATTTTATAATCGGTCGAAAATACTGTATTTTTTTATTTAAGAATAACAATAATGAATCCCTTACTTTGTAAATTATTTTATAGTATTTTGAAAATCACTATGGAAGGTTATCCTTGCTACAGTCTTGTTTGTTGAGTCGAGTCGACCGTACGTCACCGAAACGCAAGGTCTGCTGAAAACATCGCTGCTGTGCGTGAGAGTGTACGGGACAACCCGAAGCAGTCAATATCTCATAGTTCACAAGGATTTACATCAGGCAATCAGTCGCCAGACTGTCATAATGATAGTCCGGAAATACGCCAGAACACAACTATTAAATTATTCACACGTGTTAGATGACAATATCCAGCAAATTCAGCCAAATGAATGCGATAAAGTCATTTGGCTGAGTAATAATTGAGTATTTAAAGACATTAAGAACTAAGCGTTTCCAGACTTTCCGCCGGTAGTCTTTGTATTAGTTTCACACAATCCAGAATATTATTTCCATATCAAATTTCTGGAGCGGTAAGCAAGTATTATCTGGCATTTTAAGCACAATATTCAACATTATGTGTCTTGAGGAAATAATTAATAAACGAGCTTAAATTAAAATAAATTATAAATAGCATCAAAATGCAAACCCGCAATCGTTTATGTATTCGAATGCTTTTGAGATTAGATTGAAATGCACAATTTCTCATACGCCGGTTGTTGCATTTTATGGAGAACCGCGCAAAAAAAGGCATCGAGCTCACATACAAAAATTCACGATTTGCCATATTTTGCGTCAAAATAGATTTCCGATGGGTATTTGCATATTTTTTCCCCAATTTCGTTATGTGCCCGAGCAGCACAATTTATACGATTAAAAACGCGTTTGAATTCTAAAAAATGGGAGGAAAAACTTCGACTTTGAACTGCAGTTTGTAAGCGCGCATTTGGAGGATTTGTGTAAATGATGCTAATTAAAATAAAATATTTCAGAAAAATCGATACAGGGGACTGTTGTTTATGTCTTGGAACTGTGTATTTAAATGAAAAATGTGATTTTAGTTGGATTTTAATATCATACAGCTTTAGAAATGTGACATGGATTTCGTCATCTTCTTCATCGATCTTAGTAATTATACTCACATACCTATATTTCATATTTGGCGTGTTATGGTGCAGGGACTGTTTTATTTGATTTCATTATGTGGCACAAAATTTAATTAAGTTATTTTGTTGTACACGGGAAATTTATACCTATTATAACGAAATATCTTTTCTTAATAAGAGATACTTTAATTCACTTTTTTAAACATATATTAATAATTACATATGTAATAATCTAATAATTTGATTGATTCCTTACTAATAAACATCCAAATATGACATCTTTACGCTCATTTTTAAGCTTCTCTCAATCCATTAAACCAATTCTATCAAACAATCAAATAAGAAAACGTAGATTAATTAATAATGGTGAAAGTTTTACTTACCAAACATCGACTTTATGTTATAAATTGAATAAGAGAACAGCTATTATTTAATAGAAAAATAAGCCTAAAAATGAACCCTTGAGAATTTGGACCTGAATTCATATCAAATATCAAATTCGTTCATAAATTGAATGCCTATTAGAAAAGAATTTCGCAATGCATCACTTCAAAGGCTCAACAAAAGAAGGGTTTCAACGCCTCAATCAAATAGAAGAGATTAGCGAATCTACTGATTAATCGATTTCAACTGTCTGCAGAATTAAAATGGATCACTGTTTATGATGACAAAGTGCCATAACAATTCCAGGACTATCTTCCGCTTGGGAAGACTTTGAACTGAATAGTAACCCTTTTGTGAGGGCAGTGTGCGAGCAGCATTTCTTGTACATCAAAAATCGACAGTGGCGAGCAGTGGTCTCACTTTAACGCCACGGAAAAAAAGAGATGCAAACAGCGTCCCTATTATCCTCGAAAGGGTAATAGGGTTGGAATTGTTTTAGGACCGATCGTCTCGCTGACAGGTAAAAATGCAAGAATTCGACGAAAAAATATTGCTAGAGTTTAGATAGAAATTTCACTTTTTACCGATCGAGAGCAAGGACGATTAGAAACTGAAGCATTGAGTACACTCTCTTTTGTTTGAGATGCAAATAAGAGGGGCTACAAACTTGATTTTGCCAATTTGTGCATTACCTAATCGACCCATTAAATTAAATCAGACTACCAGGCGCGACCTGTTGTAATTTCAAGAACCGTTGATTCATTGTATTCCACCTTTAGAACGAATGAAGATGCTGTGTCTGTCGATGAGCACGATTTGTCTTTAAACTCTGTGCGTTTATCGCAGCCCAAAGTATGACCTGAGTACGTCCTCGCTTTTTATATGGTCACTCAATGCTTCAAATATTTAGTGGACGTCGCCTTCAACAATTGATATAATTCTAAATTTGCTCGCACGCGATGGAGATAGACCGGCATCGAATAGAAAGTATTTCGTCTTGGATAACATCTTTATTCATCACGAGAGAGAGATCGGGCCGCAGGAAGGACGTTTTCCCGCAGCCAAGGCTATACAACGACTCCCGCCTCCGTGTCATTCCTTCAGACGCAATGTATCCGCAGCACCCCAAGCATATCGCTGTTAATATGGCGAATTAAATCTACACAAATTTATAGCGCCATGGCATGGGGATGATAATTCGATCATGGAGCGAGGTTGGAAAGAAAAAAGGTTTGTTTTAAATAAAAGAACAGCACCTGAAAAGATAATGGCTGGATACTGCCTGTTTAGACAAAACGCTAGTTTATTCCAGGAATTCGAATCGAAAACCGTTACTTTTGCAGGAAAGAAAACCGGAACTGAACCGATTTAAAAAATCGGTTTTATTAATTCAGTGCACATCTTATCTTTACTACACTTATGTTAAATCAACATCAGATAATATTAATGTTAATCCAAATTTCAGCTTGTAGTCTTAAACCATTATTATGTATTTTTTTAGGTTATCTCTTTCTATATATATACTACATATATACCCAGACTGATACTCTCCGATTTTTATGTTATATACTCCAAGCTGGGATTCCCAAACTTTCAGCCAATAAGAATCATATTAATATCCTTATCTATATATACAAAAAAAAAATGTTTGTATGTATATGTTGTATACGCTCTTATAGCATTCATCCGATAGCGACGAAACTTTGGTGTGCTATAGGGCGTGTATCCAAGAAGGTTTTTAAATGAGCACAATCACTGTTTGTGTGTCGATTTTCAAGAAAAAAAATCACATAACTGTACTACTGCGTTTTTATTCAAATAATTACTAAGCGCATGTGGCATTGCCAGGGATGTAACAAGGGTGTGGCAAAACACATGGGCTTAGGGCGCAAAACGCAGAATACCGACCCGGTCGATATTTGCACATGGTTTTTATTTTATTCAATCATTCTACTTTTTTTACATTAACCAATACTGATTGACTCAGTCCGTTTTATAATATATACTAAATTGTCTAATCCCTCTATTCTTAGTTATAGTTAAGTTCAGGTATGTCATCCGATTGCAAGCCACTATCAGCTCGTCATATCAGCAGTCCGAAAAGCGGACCGATTGAGAATAAAAACCTTATGGCCACTCCGTCCTCATTTAGGGCCTTTTGCGGTATTTTATATGATCTGTACGATCACGGAAGCAACGTAGCATCTAGACACTTTCTAACCCAATCTGCATAAGCCCGCAATAAAATAAAGACAACAATATTTTCGACTATTGTAAAATTTTCAACAATCAGTCTTCTTCGGACAAATTCGTTTTGTAATGAGGGTTCGTAATTGTTCTGTCGATATTGTTGGCGGTAAAAGGTGTTGCAAAAAGACGACGGAGTGACTACAAGGTCTGTGTGTCCAACCGGTCCGCTTTTCTGACTGCTAACATGACGAAAGAACGTCTCGTTCGATGTTAAATTCTTGTTTTGCACCTTTATCTTACGAATAATTACGCGTTGCGCAACAGAGGATGTATATGTTAGGACTGTGTGTGTGATATCTTCTATCCTCGTAAGATTAAAATTTAACTCTGTATGGTGAAACATTCAATGCAAAAGCTTACAAATTTTCGAAGTTAAACATATACAGGTGAGGTAGGGAAAATTGGCTTGCACGTCACGAAAAGTGAAACTCCAAGCGAAATTTGACCGAAGAGAGAAAATCTTTTATAGTTTGTCCGTCGCATACATGCTCGAGACGCTACTTTATTATATATTACACAACACATAGTGACGGTATAAGTTTCACTTCTACAACATAAGATGACAAACATTGATGCTTCACCCTTTTCTGCTCTCCCTCATATTAGCGCCCATTTTCATAATCATATTTATTGTAACGAGAGGAAAGCCCAAATGTATTCGCAGAAAAACTGGGCATTTATTCAGTATACCGGCCTCGGGGTATACATTCATTTAGGAATGTTATATAAATCCATAATGGCGCTGAAACTTTCAAAACATCCCTCAAGTGTCAATGTTAATACAGAGAAAATGCGCATGATAATTATCATTAGTTTCCCATTAACGATTAACATTTGTACATACATAATGTCATATCAAAATTGACGGCTGTCAATATTACGTTTGTGGAATTTCCCCAGGCTATGGATTCAAATTCTTGGCGTTTCATCTTAGCTTTTGTGAACGCATTATTGATACAGAAACAGACTTTGTTTAAATGATTAACTTTATTGTATCAAAAACGTTTTTATAATGCCCAAAAACAGTTCCCCGGTGCGTTATGGTTGCTTTAGATGGATTAAAACAATAACTTTAGAAATCAATCAAATTATTTGAACTATATTAGATGAGTGTTAATTAGAATCATATTTTTTTATTTAAATACATAGTTATTGTTGTCTGTGGTCCACACAGACAACAGTCCCCTGAATCGATTTGATAGAAAATGCTCAATATTTCCTAGCGCAATGGAAATATTTTCGGTTAATCTGTGTTTTTTTTTGGATCGGAATCAAAGCAATAAAAATAAAATCATCACATTTCTTTTATATTTCAAACTTCAATAGACCACATTTTAAACAATATTTTTGACAAAATTCATATTACATTCAAATATTTTCATTCGCCGATGAGATTTTAACAATTTTTACAAATTCACAGAATAAACTTATATAGATCTACGTTTGAATGAGTAAAATTTTACACGTTTATTTTCGCCGTTATTATGAAAAAATACATCAGAACTTTTTTTTTTCATACAGAGATCGCTCTACGGAGATGAGACGGTTAAACGCTTATTGCGGTTTAGCCGAAACGAGTACTCATAAAACATGATGCTATAAAATTAAATAAGCTTACTCGTTGTCCTAGCGCTTAAATTATATGCGATTATTCTAAATGAATTATATTTATAATGGACATGTCTGGAAGCAATTGTATATACGCACCGACGACAACTTTGGCGTTTGATGTTTTCTTATGTAATTTATACAATAAATTATTAGCATTCAATTGACCATAAATTGGATGAGAACTTTCAAGAGTCTCATGGCTCTTTTGTTAACGTCGAAGAAAACGATTTAAGTTTTAGTCTAATCGTTCATCGAATGAGGATTAAACAAATGTGACGCCTGGATGTTTTCTTGGGTTGTGTGACATGTATCATCCCGTCTTGCTGGAAATATTGTATCAACTTCTACTAAAACAAAATGGTTTACGTCATTTGAAAAGACGTTTAAATATTATACAGTACCGACGTTGAGGCGTCGCATTTGGACGATCCCATATTTACACGACAAAAACACCAAATATTCCCTGCGTGTATATAAATATTATAATATCACAGAATAGAAAAATGTGTTAGATAGAAATTTGACAATTTGGCATTGAAATCGAATATATGTTTGGCATTCTAATTACAGCAATCTTAAAATTTATGTACAATATTAGCTAATAAATAATTATATCGTAGAGAAATACAATTCTTTTGTCCCCCCCTCCCTCATTAAGATTCAAAAATAGAACAATATCGAAACGTATATTTGAGGACCGACATTGAATCGACGATCGAAATCGTTGTGTCGTAATCTTTGGATTTGGGATCTCAATGTTTTTAACAATCTCCAAAGTCTTAAAATATTAGTTTACATTTGGAAATAAAACTATACTAAATATATAAAATGATTTTCATTGGTATAATGGCCGATGATACAACAAGTGTGCCATAAGAATAATTTCATTCGCCTGACGATACAGACCCTGCGTCATATTTTTCATCAACCATTGATGAATTTCATGCGTAAAAATGTTATCCGCATAGTCTGTAATATACTAACATTGTAAATCAAATGTATGAGGCATATCCACAAAGTAAGAGTATTGACACGCGTGTTGTTTGGAGGATAATACGCGTTTGTTTGTATTAATTGAATGTAAATTGTTGTTGTAGTGCCGTATTGAAATGAATGTCTTTATTACGACTCACGTCCCGTTGTTTTAGCATGAAAAATCAAGACCTTTTGTTGGGAGTATGTTGCCACAAAGCAACCCTTGGATTCATTTGTTTGGGACGTCATCAACCACCGCATTAATAGCTCTGATCTAGCACCGTCTCTCCGACGTTGGTCATGAGATCCAAAGTACCATTAAACAATGCGTTAAAAAATCAGCGGGATACTTTTTCGATTGAGGCTAAGTCTTTTAGTACTCTTACTTTCTAGACATGCCTCGTATATATAAAATGTTAATAATACAATCATAATTAATAATTAGATACAAGTTTAAAAACAATAGACGAGGAATAAAATTAGCAATGCGCGAGGTATAAGATTGATTCATATCCTGCACACATTCTAAATACAATTCGAAAACCACAAATTTAACAAAACGTGCGGCGTTTCGAATCGCACTTTACAATCGATGGTTATCATATAAATATATTTTTTACATACAGATTATTAATATTAGAAAAACGCTTTATTTTACATTCTTTCGCGTTTACATTAAAGGACGGAAAGTAATTTGATGATATTTTAAAAATAAGATGTCATGTCCACTGCTCGTAATTATTTGAATGGAGTACGCTTAACGGCCCGTCTGCGGTGTACATTTTATCTGCCAATCTCGCTAATAAATCTGTATTGAATGTATTCGTTCAATAATTAACATGATAATATACTTTGTTTATAAAAATAGGTGATTTATCAGACAATACGATAGTTTCAACTGATATCGTTTCCTAAAAATACCAACGTCTGCATGTTAAACGAGGGCCAACTCAAGATAGCCGTCTGAAAGAGTCGACACATTAAGCAATATATTGTAAATAATTAATTTTTATAAAGTAAGGCGTTAAGGCGCTCGTAGATTTTAACATTAACAACAAAAATCATGATTATGACTATTTGAATAGCCGGAAGAAAACGGTTTGTCGAGCCTAAATATAATTTTTTTTAAATTAATTTCTTTTATAATATAAATTCAGAATAAAACGTAACACATTAATGAGTACATTTGATAAATTAAGCTTGATTCGCGTACGCGTTTATTAATATTGATTCGGTAAATATAATTGAATTAATACAATTTAAATAGGTAGATAATCCTTAATTCCACGATGATTCAATGTTTCGGTTTTGTGGTTTTGCTATGTTAAAATTATTGTATAAACGTAAGACGTCAACATAAGTCTAAAAAGAATTCATCATTTTTAATACATATTTCAACGTAGTAACTATTTTTATTATATCAGCGGTTTCCGTAACTAATGTCGTTTTTTCGATGCGTTATCTTCAAAATAGTTTCCTACGGTAAGGTCCGGTAAGGTGAAAATGAGAAACAAGATATACAACTAGAAACAGAAACATTCAAAAGTATATCCTTCGATTAATGAGCAACTACTTCCATAACCGAATATTAGTGCTCACTATAAATGATGCAAACCGAGATAGACCAGAATGCAAAATGCACACGGGGGTCCTTCAGGGCTCAGTGCTTGAACTTGTTGCCTTTGCCGAAGACGTGGGTATCCTGATTAAAGCCAAAACTACAGGAGAGGTGGGTATCACCCCAACGGAGACGCTATAACTCTCTTTGGCAAACAGAGGCCCTATTCCTAACAAGGAAACGCGTTGATGAACCACCGATAATAGCTATCCAGAGGCATTGTGTTAGCTACTCCAAAAGTGTCAGGTACCTCAATGTACACATCGATGACCAACTGACCTTTAGAAAACACATCGATGTGGTAACGCAAAAGGCAACAATGGTGATCGATTATTTGGCTCGATTAATGCCAAATATTGACGGACCGAGATCGAGCCGAAGAAAGCTACTTAACGAGGTGACCAACTCCATTTTGCTCTACGGTGCAACAGTCTGGGCAGAAATGACACAGAAAGACGGAAACAGATACAAACGGCTAATAACGTTGGAATAAAAATTATGTTTTAGTTTATACAGTGGGATTCTTCAATACCACATAGCAAAATATTTGAATCGCATTAAAAAAAACGACATTACTTCTGGATACTCATTACAGTATACACATTAAAAACGTATTTCGAATAAATAAAGTTAAAAATCCGGTTACTCTTTCAATTTAAAATTGATACAACACCGTTACAAAATAATTGATTTTGAAGATTCGAAGATATTACTCCCGTACCAAATATTTCTCGATAAGGCGGGCCGCAATACGATCAAACATTATAGAGTGAATTGCAATGTTTTAAATATAAGTTATAATTAGATATCACAGTTTTCAATTGTACTGCATATTGAAGAAGACTTAAAACGATACAAATTCATGCGATCTTATTAAAAATATTAAAAAATGGATGTACGAATAAAATAAATAATATATTCAATCAATGCTTTGTTTAAACGTCGTAAGCGGTGCTGTATCAAAATATAGGAGCGTACAAAAAGAAAACAAATAAGAATGGAATATTTAAAAAGCAACGAGCAACGGTTTAATATTTTGCACAAAATATCTCTAAATAACGCATTAAAAACATGGGAGTATTTAAATTTTATAATCGACGCGTTGCCATATTTATCATGGTAATACGAAATTCATCAAACTGATTGGATAAATTACTAATGGAGCTAAAGTTTTATTCACGAATAAGTCTAGAGTGGCTCTGAGGGCTCCAGATGGTTCACGGGTGATCTATGATGGTATGGGGTGGTATAAGCTCTGAAATGCGTACAGATTTGGTAGTCATCAATAAAGAACAAGGCTTTACTCTATAAAAAAAAATTTGGACTACAAGGGATCGGGGGCAGTACTCTATAATCCGACACTGCCTTACAAAACGTCTTTTGAATTACCGCGGATCGACTGTATTATCTTTTTTAAAGTAATTATGCTTTAAACGTTAGATCTATTAATCCGGATGAAATTAATGAATACCAAAAAACGAGAATACATTCAATTTAACCGCTCGCAGCTAAATCTTATCTATTTCCATTGTCGACATCGTAATTATACTTCGTGAGATATTGGATTAAAAATAAATAAGAGTTATCATTCTTAAAAATTATCATAGCTAATTTTATTTCATATATATATTCACATGTAATGCTATTATTCCGTTTGAATGATATTTATTATATTACCGAGATAACAAAATAAACTCGAGTGCTATATTGATATGCAAGGTGTCAATTTAATTAAAATGAAGCGTACGTCGGAATCGCGCTTCTGTTATAATGCACGTATGAATTTATGAATAAATTTTCACTATGGAATATGCTTTAGATCTTAAAACACATCTAATTATTTCCCCAAATTCGTACATTTAAATATTGTTAAACGGCGATAGTTATTATAATAGTCATCCTTGAGAAAAAAAAATCATTTAAAACATACAATTCGATACATTTTACCCCACAATATTGTATTTAAAAATTAGACACAATTTGAAACAGATACAAAGCCGTTCGGTCGTCTTACAATTGGCGGCATCCATTGGGATCGAATTGTATCATTATTAGAAATCCTTAAACTAAATAAAGAGGAGCATTTGCTAATAGTACATTATAAAAAATAATTTATTAATTCTAAAAGTGTATCAGCTCCCACCGAAGGGGCGGAAGATTCGGTGTCACGTGGTACTCTGTAATATCGATTTAAGATCATCGGGTAAGATTCTAGTTATGTCCTCGAGCTTCTCCGCCAGGAGGGTCATAGTGTTTCTTTTCAACGGCAAGTTGATGTCCGCACTCAAACTCATCGTCTTTCGAAGCTTCAAAACCATGTCCACGAGTTCGACCTCTTGACGGCCGGACGCCCAGTTCGCCAGATCCGTCGCCGCCAACGTCTCCAACTGCAGGGCCTGCAGGGTGCGGACCAATTCGCCGTATCGTCTTTGAAACCATCCGCTGAAATTCGGACTTTTCAAAAACGCTTTATACAGACCGGCCCAGTCGCCTTTGATCCCGCTCGTTAGATGAGGGCCCGCCAGCTGCAGCATGCTCATGAAGTCGTCCGGATTGAAGGGATGCGGCGTCGGCGCCGCTCTGAATGCCGATATGTTTTTCTGTAGAGGCATCAACGACGCCATGTATCGTTCGAGCGGAATCATGAAACTGTGCGTCAATTCAAGCATGTGTCGTCTGACCACGGCCGCTTGTACTTCTGCCGGGCGTTCAGATCGGAGCGAGCCCGATAGCTTCTTCATTATCGTTTTGTCCTTGGTCAGGTACGGCTTGTATTGAGTGTATACGCCGGGAGCCATTTCTGAAGTTTTTATGCCGCCGACTTTTTTCAGCTTGGATTTGTAGGCAGCGGCTTCGTTCAATCTCACCGTGTGCGGCCAATGGTGGAGAGTTTTAGAAAAGAAAGGATTTGTCACGCCGAGTATTACATAGGGGGGATTGTACTGTTTCTTTGTGAATTCCTTAAATTCGCTGTCGTGTATCGTAAAATATGGTCGATAGTCTGCGCAGTATTGAAGAGGTTGAATTAGATCCACGAGGGCTTGGACCATTGACGAACAGGCCGTCGGTGAAGACGCCATCACTACGATTGGCTCAGACGTGAGAACAAGTTCCCATAGCAGATGCAGATTTGATAACACGCACGAAAGCGACGAGTACGAATGCAAGTCCTTTGGGGAGACGTTCACACTTCCGGCGGGCTGTGGCAGGCCTTGAGTGACAGTTTCGGGAGCTGCTAGGGTCGGAATGTAACAATGCAGCGGAACACCCAATAAAGGTAATAGAGCACTTTCACCAGTCATAATTTTAGGCCATCTATTGATGTCCGAACAGGCCGCTTCGAGAGCAGGTCTGCCGTCATCGAAGAATCTAGGTGCGATAATTCCGCACACTTTATACATGAGATTGATGAACGGCAGCCTGGTTAAAATCACAACACTTTTCTGAAGATATCCTCTAGGCAGCGTGGGATCTTTGACTTGTCTGAAATACACGAAACCCCAATAATGAGTTGAATCAGCTTGGAGCGTCACGGGGCAGTCGTTGTTGTAGATTGTATGATTCTTCGATAGCTGGGTAACGGAGCGCAACCTTATGTGAAACCTGGTGTCGCCCATGCAACCAGAATTAGAATCCGGAAAGGCGAGATAGCAAATATTCGTTTTTTCCTGATCCGAAAGAGTTTTATGGGATGGATAAATGCATTCCAAAGCCTGTCCGATTTCAAGATCGAAGGTGACTACGCATATGCAGTGAATCCATTCAGAGAATCGCTGCCAGTTTTCTAGGGATTCTTTGTCGCATAACCCCACTTCTCGTCGGCTGAATACATTCATATCGTCGGCCATGTCTGATGCGACAGCTGTCAAAGTTGACTTGACACACTTCCGAAATTCGGTTTTGAGACGTACACAAGAACGCAGAAAGATCCGCGTGCCATTTGTGGGATTGCAATTATGTCAACTTCCACATTTCAGTGTCTAATATATTTAATTATAAGCCGCAACACATATTTATTTACTCTCTACTAACACTTGCTCCGCACGGTACGATCGGATTTTTGGCCTAAACAACTAAATTCAGTCGAGCAAAATCATTTCATCGAAATAATAAAATACTTAGATGCCCAAACCGTATATACACGACAAATTAGGCAGCTAATTCAATTATCACTTAAATAAAATATCAATATATTTTAGTTTATCGAAAACATTCACAGATTAATAAAAATTGTAAAATACTTCAATTTTAACAGTATATTTGGATTTATGTAGTTTTTTTAACATCTGATCTAAATGTTTGTATTTTATTATCGAAGAACTTTTATAGAAATGTGGCACACTTTTATTCTATATTCGGCCTATTATTGTGTAGGGGACTGTTTAATTGGATTTTATTGTAATATAGCACAAAATATATTATTTTACTGTACACGGAATATTCATCCATTATAGCTCAAAGGCAAATAAAATATATAATATGAACTAAAAAATAATTGTTACTGTTGTGTACTGGGACTGTTCACAAATTGCCAAAAAATACTTTTATAAATTGACTTAAATCTAAAGCAATTATATCGCTTCGGTGACACACCGGGAAACAGTTTTTAAGCATCAACGGTCAGCATACGAGATTTATTTTTTTAGAAATCAACTGATGATATAAGCGGTCGTAAAAAAATATGTTAAATCCATAAAAATAATAAAATATAATTTATTTGTGCCTAGGAAACATCTCACATATACAAATTATAACATGCAATTCAACAGCAGCCGTCGAACGAAACATAATGTATAATATCCCGAGCCGTAGTGCTCTAATCCTGCAATTTATGTCATATGTATGATTTTATTTTAATGAACACCAAAGGTTAATTTTGCATCACTTTTATAATATATTTTTTTTTTAAATACACAAGATTAGTCAGTGCGCGCATATGTACATACAGAGACGAGATTCAAGAGTAGAAAAATGTATAAATATAATACAAATACTTCCAAATGATCTAACATTATCACACAAATTTACTTCCAAGCTAATTATAAAATGGCACATTTAATTGGATTTTCTCTAAATATTTGATGATTGAACATTGATTGTGTGGTGTTTTGGAATCATTTTTCTTAAATATAATAAATACGTCATTATATTTACAATTCAAAATAGTCTATTTATATTAACGCATTACGTACGGGAAGCATAACATGTCTCTAGTATGTAATGTGCTAAATAGAACATTTTAAATGTGTATAATTTATATTTTGAGTAATAAATAGTGTAATATCATCTAAGATAAAAAAGTATTATACACAAAAGGACATATAAATTTTAGTTTCTGCTCATTCATAAAAGTAATCCTAAAGAACATTAAAAGTAAAAGTCAATATTAAGACTATTAACAATTTTGTACTTGGTATTCTTTGTTAAATAATATTAAAATTCAGATAAATGTTTAATATAAATATATATATATAAATAACATAACATACATAAATTGGCAGCTTGAGTCAGTATTTATTTGAATCTGCTTCTCAAATTATACACAAATAATTCAACTGATTCAATGAGAGTATTAATTATACATTCCCAATACGCAGAATGACCAAAAATGTTTAAAAATGATGAGCAAACACTTTCGCGCAAGTTTTCCCGAAAACATAAAATCCCCGAGTGCGAACATCTGTTATTATGTAATTAAATATTGTGCCTTTCTGATTTGCATTTTTTCCCTAACTTTCTTTAAAAATCACCATTGAGACATGTAAAAAAACTGATTGATATATGCACGGAATACATGCATCTTGAAAATATTGACGCAGTGAATGATTTAAAAATACAACGTTGGGAGTTGCCCGATTGATTTGGATCAAAAAGGATTGCTCTCGTATGCAAAACAATGTTACGGTACAGATTTTATGAAATAAAAAAGTGCATTCATCTTTCGCATAATGATAAGTTGGACAAATCTGATAAGTTTTCCAAGCCAAGGTCTTTTTACAATGAATTAAATAAACGGTATATGCAGTTTGGTGTATTTTCCCATACGATTGATAAAGAGATGGAGCCATGGAACCGGCGAGGTTTAGATTTAAACAGTGGTGTATAGCCGCAGCTGAAGGATATGCATCAGTTTGACCCTTGAAAGCGTATTAATAAATATGCTGAAAGTTGTTCGTAATCCTGAAAAACTTCTTCACAAGCCATTGCCTTTTTACCTAGTCAGAATGGTGAAAAGTTACCTCCATGAGAGAGTACTAATGTACACTAGCACTGATGGGTGAATAAGAGATAATAAAAGCTGAACTGGAACTTAAATTCTCTAAATCCATTCGATGCTTGGGAGTAGAAATTGATAACAAACTTCAACGGGGGGGGGGGGGGGGGGGGAGACCCACCACGTATCACTGTTGATTGGTTATACCAATTAGCGTGGACACACACTTGCAAACAAAAAAGACGCACACAGCGTGATTAATTCAGGGGATGATGCAGGGGGAACATTCTCCTACTCCACCGTGGCTGCTGCATTCTATGCAGGGAAGAGGATCGGATAATACGCTGCCAGCACTGGTTGGATCAATGAGTTGTTTATTTATTTTGTGTCTATATATTCTAGTTTATTCCAGGTGCCAACGAACTTTCCAGTAGGAGTTGACTATGGAATTATTCACACATTTGGTGCCGAAACTATTACAAAACTGGGAGAAAGCGCCGAATGCGCGGGGACCAGCCACTAGGTCAGTGTGTCCAACAGGTCCTGAAGCGATCGGCGTCCATGCCCGGACATGACCATAGAACAAGATCCGCTGACATGTCCGGGTGCTTATACGGACATTCCGAAAGACTACGACTTAAATCGTGCGTGTCCCTTGAGGAACCGGGATGTCCAGTAATCCGGAACAACCCAGCTACACGACGACAAACAATATTTAATGTCACTAAAGAATTTATATAGGTGTCTTCCATCATCACTTAACCACCATCTGATCTGACATTCCTCTATACAAGCATTAAATGCACTCCTTTAGCGACACAATAGCTAAGCAGGGTTTGAGAGAATCCAAAGTGGAAATGTTCAGTATTTTACTGCGTATAGGGATAGATAATCCGGACTTATACCTAAACGGGGCCGCACTCAAAAGCAGAAGAAAACTCTTACACAACGAAGTAGTTCACTCGGTGCTATTGTACAATGCGCTGATATGGGATAAGGCACTACGAGTTGAAAGGACCCGGCTCAACTTGGCCAGAGTCCAAATAAGAAGTCTTTGGCAGCTACGTCAAGAGAATAGGAAAAGAGACAAGCCCGGAATGCCATCACTATGGAGTTGGCAATGATAATGCTGCACATGCGGCATACATCTGCCCAGTATGGAGTGTTGAAAGACTCTCTCCTCAGGATGCTAGGGCATGGAATGCGTGGTGCAGGTACACATAGTGCGTTATGCAGCAGAAGGAAAACGCCAAACGCGAAGAAGAGCTTCTGAAGCACCCCCCACTGAACAGACAGAATAATCCATAAGCTGAATAATTGAAGAGCCTAGGAGGGACACACTTTCGGAAAAAAGGTGGCATAACAATTCTGTTGTATTAGTTGTTACAACTTTGATACCTTTGAGCTAATAATGAATATAAAGAGATACAACCGGAAGGAAAAGAAGCACAGCATCATCCTTCAACCAAATCTTATCCAGCAGTAGAGGTGTGGATTTACATGTCAATGCAAACTATAGAGTCAGAGATAAGAAATGGTGGTGACCATTATTCTCCAATGGAATTGACAGTGCTATTCCTGAAAACCTTGGATGCCTCAGCAGAAACAGATTACCCGAAACAACAAAGACAGAAATGACCATATTTTAATCCGCAATGAAGACTACCAATCAACCATTCATACAATCAACAATCTTGTATATTTTGAGCAACTCCCAATGTTGGGCCAGCGCAACATTATGTGCTGCAAACTACAACACATACTGCTAATTTTTGATATTTAAAACATCGTTTCAATTATTTTAAAGCGAAATTGATGACAAAATAGCATATTTATTCACAGTTTTTATTTCTGGGAAGAAACGGGTTAATCAACAAAAATATCAATGAGTTTAACTTAAAACTAAATTCATTTTACTATTTGACCAAGTGTTAGTATCAGCGAACAGTATTTTTCTCTCTTTAAAACTAACACACGGTTTTTTAAAACAGTTTATAATCAGTCCAATAATTACATCATAATGAGTTCAAACAGATCAAGACTAAATTAAAGAACAAGAGTGAATTATTTGCTTTTGAATATAAATTGAACATTGAGAACAAATTAATACAAATTCATATAAATAATATAATTATACATTAGCGTATATAAATAAATATAGATAGCACGATTAATTTATTATTGCCATAATTATCCATTCTCATATTGACTTTATAAATAAAAAGAAAACAATATCACTAGCAGCGTTAAAGTAAAATTGCTGCGTTCAAAAGTTAATAAATTACGATGATAACGGTGACTAGATACATTTCTACAAGGGTACGGGCTCTCTAAGCCCTTCGCTATGCTCTTCTCTACCGGCCATTTTTAAGATCGCCTTTGATTCATGATTGCCGTCAAGGACACTTGTGGCTCTATCGCCCTAAAACGCAAAATAAATGTTTACATTTTGATAGCAAAGACTATGAAACAAAAAATAAACAAAGCTTACTTTCTCTTCGTCCGTAAGAGGTTTTTCGCCGACGGCCCATACTTCAATACTCTTAATTTTAAAGTCTTTCTCTTTGGATAATCTGTTATAGCGACGATACGTAGTACAGCTCTCTGAAGAGTGGCCTTCTCCGTATGTAGAATCGAGCCAAAGACCACAATATTCAAACTGTCCGCCCATCATCTACAAATATATAAATATAATAAAGTAACCCTTATTGAATTTATATATGAATATTAAATATTGGGTGTGTGAATAAGTTCCTGCCGTTAAAGTGTAAGCAATGTGACGAATTTTGTGCCACGTAAACCGTATCCGCGGGGAATCTTACTGCATTTAGTCAAAATCTGCAGCTGAAACACAGTTTTGAAACGTCTGACAGCATCGGGAATGATACAAATGGAAGGACCTTGGATGCCTTATGACTTGAAACCGAGAGATGTGGAAAGTAGCATCGAAGCCAAAGCGGAATATCCGTGGTTCCAAGCTCATCCTCTATATTTGATGGGATCAGATGGGCATAGTGTATTATGAGCTGCCCCAAACCCAACCAAACCATCACAGGAGATCTATGCCCAAAGCAATTTATGCGTTTGAGTCGAGCGGTCAAAACCGACCTGGAAACGATAAAATGGGAAGTTTCATGCCGCCCACCGTACTCTCCCAATATTGCCCCTTCTGATTATTACTTTTCCGATCGAAGACTCATGACCTGATTGAGCCAAAATTGAGTCAAAAGACGTGTCATTTTTTTAGCATGGAATTCAAATGCTGCCAGAAAGATGGGCAAAAGTAGTGGCTAGCAATGGGCATACTTTAACAGACTTGATTTTTTAAAATAGAAAAAACGGCAGAGACTAATTCACACCCCCAATATAATTCATACCAAGCCATTGGGCATTGTTTGTTGGTGGAGATTTAAATACTGATAATGATCATTGTAATTGGTCGATGGAAAAATACGCATCTTCGGTGCTAGGGTGAACAAAAAGGATGAATCGTCACCTGAAATTATTTTTAAAGCATTAAACAAGAACGATCTATAGACTAATGCAAATATAAATAAAACAATGCATCAACATACCGTAAAAGTTTGGACTGAGCGACCAATTATTAGGAGCGTATCCTCCAAAAATGTAACCGTTTGAGTCTTCTACAATAATCACCGATGGTCCTTGCTCCATTATGCGACCTAAAAATTGATTCAAAATTACAGGCTTTTATAAAAAAACTAAATTCTATCACGTCATAGATTAATACATACCTAGAAGCGTCGAAAATGATTCGCCGTGGATGTTACTAGAGAAAAGGAAACGCCATTCTTTTTGCATTTCTTGCGGTAAATGTCCAGCGACGAATAAAAGTTGACTTAAATCTATAAATGCAGGGTAATCTGGCATGTACGTTAAACCTAAAATAAACGAGACGTTTAGAGTTTACATTAAGGATGCCGAGTGTTTATTCTTTTAGCAATAAACGTGTTCGTACCGACGGGCATTGGTAATAGACTTCCCAATGGTATATCGTCTTCTGAAGATTGACGAGTGCCTTTGCTCACTTGATAGAGATGTCTAAAAACTTGTTCAATCATACGACTCAACAATACACTTGTTTGCAACCTGAATATCACGTTAAATGATTAAAAATGATAAATAATTAATGATCATACTGTAAATATTTATTAATCTGGAGTATTACCATGATACAATGCTGCTGTATTTGATATTAACAGCTGATGTTTGATAGCAAAGGTCGGCGCTAAGACCTTCGCCGAGAGCTTGGACTGATTCCTTTTGAACAAGAAATCCTTTACTAGCCCAAGCATTATATTGACCTCCAGCACATCCTCCCAATTTTTGCATTTTCATATACGTCGATACAATACTTTCGCAAAACTAATAAAATAACGCAATAATTCAATAACTATTTATTCGACAGCATTATTATTTCATTCGTCAATTTGAGACTTACCTCTTTTATAAGCTGATAGCATAACTCAACATTTTCATCGACATCACTTCCTAAGCTATTGTATAAAGCTGTGACTCTTTCGTCTATCGTACCTGTAAATATCAGCGATAAGTTGTATTTTTACTAAACATTTTATATGATATACGAATTACTTATGTAGTATGTAAATAATACATATGTAGTAAAGCATAAATACCTCTTACACTAAAAACGTAAAGTTCTGCAAATCGTTGAAACTCAACGATGCTTTTCTTGTTCGGTCCATAGCCGAAAAGGAAATTTGTCAAAAATTGCGTCAAGCGAGGGTCCATTTGGCTGCCCCATAATTTCTGCAAAAATAAATTAAAAATCAGTTCATGGAATATGTATCAAATTCTTCGGTAATGCTTTTTAAATATAAGCATAATCAGTGCTGTTACTCCGAGTCTTGCAATATTAGGGACATCAGCTTGGCGACTCGTGTAAATAAGCACTGCTAAATTGTGTCATCAAGATGATACACAATTTAGCTTTTGAAATGCTTTCGGAATCAGAGAAGCATTGCGCAGCAGTTAATGTCTTACTACAGAAGTGTCGGGATCAATGTAAAGGAGTATTTGTATGCTTTTTAGGGATCAAAATTTTATTAAAAATCTTTACTGACATCAAACGGCGGATGTCAGACACGGATACAGAGGCTATAGCTATACAAAGAGTTCGACAAGATTATATTTTGTCACCCGTATTATTTGAACTCCAAAAGACTCTGAAAAACTGGGATTAAAGATCAATGGAATCGTAATAATTAATATCAGACATGCCTCCTAAATATAATCGACGTTGCTGGGGAAGAGTTAGATTTGTCAATCAACGTCTTTAAAACCAAATGGATAACGTTTTGAAGATTTGATTATTCTGGAGCATCTTCGCAGCTGAACGGAGTGGACGTCAAAGTATTTGACTGGATTAAATACCTCGGCATCTACCTAACAAAGGCGCTAGACCCAGATATAGAAGTAAGATGCTGAATAGTGCTTGCACGTGCTGCATTTAATAAAATGAGGGCCTTCTTCTGTAATGACAATTTGAACCTTAAAATTCGACAACGAATGGTCAAATGGTCGTCTCTTGTGAAACATGGACTCTGAAAGTGAATATTATGCATCGGTAAGAAGCATTCGAAACTCGGATACACAGAAGAATGCTTTGTATACCCTGGACTGATATGATTCACTAACACAGGCGTACTTAGGATAGTCGGAATCAAGAGAGGACTGCTGACAGATATCAAAATGAGGAAGATATCATATCTGGGTCATGTGTTGCGTGGAGATAAATATCCTCTCCTCCGTCTGTTTCATCTCCACCTCCAACACTAGAGAATGGATTTGAATAGGGAGAGTGAACGAACTGTTCCAGGTAGTGCAGGATAGAGAGGTCTTCGTCAGAGTAATCGCCAACGTTGGATGGACCACACAAAGAAGAAGAAAACCAGTATTTGTTCTATGTAATCTTCATTCTTCGGTCTATTTCTCTGTTTGTCATAACCTTCGTTTTGTCTTTATTTATTTAGTATATTTTTCAATGATTAGTTTATTGCACCATGTGGTCCTCTGTTCTCTCTCTTTCCTCTTTCCAATGTTTTTATTGACATTTTAATCTCGTTCTCTATGAAATGTGGCACCGGATCATTATATACATTTATATATAATAATATATTTCATCTTAAATTACACTTATTGCGTTAAATGGCATGTATATTTTTATTTTGCGATTTTACTATCCTCTTTTCAAACGATTGAGTATAAAGCAAATTGTTTTGTTCTTATGAGATTGATTTCTTTTGCTTACTTTATATAGAACATCACATCCAAACAAATATTTTAGCACTTTCAGTTGAATATCAGGTTTAAAATGGCAAGAAATATACAAAAAAGCATCGAATTTTTTAAAATATAAGACTTTTAAATATAGATATTTCTAGATAACGTATACAAAATTCCAACTTAAGAAAAAAGAGTTCGAGCGGATATGATGGTGTGAGGAAATGTTAGTGCATATGCGAAAAATTAATCAACTAATCACTCGTGTGTAAACAAGAGGGTGGCTCAATGTTTACTCTTTAGGTAAAATATGGTTCGGTAGTATAAACAATTCACCATTTAGCAGACGTTACTTCGTAAATAGATCCAACAATTAACATCAACGCCAGGATTTTGAGGATATAAAAATAAATTTTACGATACCAAATGAAAGACAATAAACACAACCCCGCCGAAGTAAAAAACGATACCTACGTACAGATTATAGTAACGTGAACATGAATTCTCTTATACTGCGTAACAATTCGCATTGATATTTTTAAAAAAATACATTGAAAATTTATACTCACGATTAGATCTTCTTCTCTGATCTTGTCCGAATTTTTACTCGCAAATCTAAACGAATTGGCAACGATCGGCTGTTCATCCTTCGACAGCAGCGTGCATTTTTCCGCCAACTTCTTACTGGCATTTCCCATCCTGAAATGATTCGACATGAGAATAAAATAGGGAAAACTCGTCCTTATAAATGCAGTTGAGACGCAATTTATTCCAGAAAAATACGCAATTAACGATCCATTGTTCCGTTTTATTATAATGCGATAATTTACCGTCAGATCCAACGGGGGACAAATGCAAAATTTCGACCGGAGACCGATGACGTAAACGGATGATAAAATAGTTTAGACTGACGCACGAAATTGTTTTCCGATTTAAACAATCCGATTTAAAATTCACGGCATGCGCTGTCTAACGATCGAAGCGCCGTTTGTTTTCTAATAGAGAACGCCATTAGAAAGAAAAATCAATAACGCGTATACATATGGAAAGTGTTAATTAATCAAAACCAAATTTGAATTGAATTTCATTGTAAATTCATATGTTTTTTGTATCGGTTAGTGTTTATTCAATGTAAATCAGGAAAAAACAGATTTTACATACATATAGCATTAAATTAAAATCTACAAAGCTACTTTTTTGTCCACAAGCAGTTTACGTTAAATATTATTAAATAAACTTCGTCTACTTTAAATATAAGACAGCCAGGGCGGCTTTGGTAGACGTTGCTAAACTATTGGCGCAGGAACTCAATTGAAATATTTTTTTAAAGATCATTCAATTTTGAACTTTGAATGATCTTTAAAGGTGCAACAAAATTTGTGAAGTTACCGTTGAAAACATAATATAGACTTTCCTCTACAGTTTTTAGGCATTTTTGATTCGAGCTAAATTTTAAGCTTGGGTTACTTTCCGTGCCGCTGAGTATTTAATATATAAAAATCAATGTTTGTTTGTACGCATTTAATGCACCGCCGTACTGTTCATCAGATTGCGATAAAACTTCGTCCATTTATTGCTAAGGATTGCGCGAGTAACATAGACATAGTCTTAATATATAAAAATAAATGTTTGTCTGTATTTAATGCGCTTCCATAACATTCATCCGGTTGCGATAAAACTTTGTCAACGTACTGTTAACACCTGCGGGAATAACATAGGCATAGTATAAAAATTGATGGATTTTTTACGTGTTCAGTTCTGCATTCAATTCAGCGTGTTCAAGTACTTCAATCTATTATTGTTATACGACGCAGTCGTAAAAATAATTACATTCCGATACCTAGTAAGTGTATATTTTAAAAAATTCGATAAGATTACAATATGGAATAATATTGCAAATCTGAATAATCCGATTATGCAATTTGTCTGGTATGAAATAAGTGGGTAGCGAATTATCCAAATAAACTTTATACTTTTACGTATGCAACGTATAAATAAACAGACAAATTTAGCTACATATTACAAGCTACGTACTTTGCAATTGCATTAAATTTCGTTACCATACGATCTGTGGGCGGTAGGAATAAAAAGGTTTACTACCCCCGCTCTGTACAAAGGTTAAATAACAACTTTAAGCGCATTTAAAATAGATATTGACTAATGATTATATATATTTTATCGCACTTAATCTCATTCACATTAAAAAGCTTATTAAAATATGATTCACTAAAACAATGATTTCTGAAAGATGACGCGGATCTGCATTTTTATTCATAATGATTTATATAATATTTATGATTTAAACGCGTCCATTTTATAGCGTCCGTTTACTAATTTGTTAAACAATTATTGACACCTGTAATTATTTAAATAAACGTGCATTATCGTATTTATTAGCCCGTTTGGAAATGGAAATTTGTGGTGGAAATATGACCATGCCTTGTATAGTTGCAATAAAATTAATATACGATATTTGTAAAGCGTCCGATGAAATACAGCCCGCAGCTGGTGTTATAATATAAAATTTATAATGTGTGAAATCGACTTGAAAAATCTGAATTTATATGAAATATGTATAATAAAACAATGAATACACATGAAATGGATGTGTAATATTGACCTTTACTGGTAGTCGGTTAAGCACGCTGGAGTGTTGAAGCTGCGCTGCTGATCTCCAAAATAAGAGGAGAGAAGTAAACATCACCCGCCGACAGCAACCACATGATCGCCGCTAGTGACTGTAAGAATATGCTCCCTCTCTGTCTGTCTAATTATTTCCGTATATATCCATCTCGCTCACCACTACTGTCAAACCAAATATGTCACGGCCATCATCTTTTTAAACTCATTTCATATGGTCTTAACACGCATTGCGAACGACCCGCTTTTTATTGTGGCAACATTGCACCACTTTTGCAATAACGTATTAATTATTCAAAACTGTCAATTCAAATGCAAAATCAGAATAAAAAAATAATTCAACACTTATTTATACAAAGAATTTATTTAAATAACATGATAATATATTTCATTCATAAAATTAATTAAATATGCAATAAATGAAAGCATCGAACATACTTCATAATAATATCTTTACATGGTTATAAACAATTCCTAATTATGTTAAATTTGCAGTCGAAATCTTTATAAGTCTTTCGTTTGGAGAGATTTTATATATTCAAGTCATTTTCATGCTGTTAGTATTACTGACAAATTAGTCTTAATATTATTCTAACGCAGTCAGTCTCGGAATAATGAGAATTAAGATTATTTTTTGGAAAATTATAAGTCTGGTAAAAATGTAAAATGACGTGCTAAAGTTCAGTTTCATTAATTATTGCATCTTAAAATATCTTCAAAAATAGATTATTAAATTACAAATTAAAATCTCCTATTGGCTCTTATTATTCAAATTAAACGACGGAATTAAAATCACAAATATGATATTCATCGAAGCGATCAAATGTTTGGCTTAAAAATTGAAATTATTCGAATTGAATTTGTACATTTAATTACAGCAATAATATTTCATGTGAATACATTAAAATGTATGTACAATAATTGTTGAATTTAGAAACGTAAACATATTTACATATATGTTTGATTTGTATACCTAAAAAATAGAATAATTTAACAAACAATAAAAATCAACATGATTTAAACAATTTAAATTGGGCAATAACATAACTACTGCTTATAGAATAAGTCTTGCTTTGTCTCGGTGTTCACCGTCGTGCAAATCGCGGTCCGATTCCACGTCGGAATCCGAATCCGCCAGCAGATTTGGAACTTCTAATTTGCACATCGATCCCTTGAAGCATTCAAATATTAAATTAATTATTTATTGTATACCGTTATAAATCTTTGTTGTTATTTTGTATATGGAATTTCAATACGGACGCTTTGAAATTTTTTACGCCATAGAGGCCGTGTTGTTAAAGCAATATCTATCAAATTTGTTGTGAATTATTTAGTAGTGTACGGCAAATCACTATGGAAAATTATAGTGTTTGAGAAACGTTTCACTCAAAAAATTATCTTTTTTTGGGTGAAACGTTTTTTCAAACGTAGAGATTTTGGTTTAGTGGAATCATCAGTTGGTACTTGTTATTGCCATAATCATCAATTTATTGTGTCCTAAACTGGATGATATGGATACCGACGACATGTGGTTCCAACAGGACTTAAATCGCAGATTATGCATATAAACCATAAACAATTGACGGCGTTAAAGTCAACATAATGAACACCATCCAGCTAATTTAACCAGATTTATACAATACTTTGGCCAATGTTGTATTCCATATAAAATGCCATATAATATTCTTACAAACAAAAAAGAGACTGATTGAAAATATCATCCACAACTTGTTTTATTTATATTTAAAAATTGAGCGCCCTTATTGAAAGACCTTTGGTTATTTTACTAAAACTTCAAAACAAAATCACATCATTGGACGTGGCTATTTATTATTAAAAAAGGATAATAATTCTTCAATAAAAATTACCCTTTTGTCCATCTTCGGGATCGTTGTATTCGGCGGCCAATCGTTGGGTACCAGTTTAGATGTCAACGGATTAACGTATTCACTTTGATTGGGTCTTAAAAAAACACTCACAATATAATATACAATATTAATAATCAAATACAACGTGATTGATATTCGGCGTACCGTATTAAATTCGGGAACTTTGACGTGATACCTCCCAAGCTCATTGAGAAATTCGGACGCTCCCTTTGAAAAGTCGGATTTTGGAAATGAATTCTGCAATTTTACGGACGTAATTTCGATTTAAATAACATCAAATACAAGTCTATTAATGGCGACAACTAAAATAACTCACGAATAGTCGGGATTCCAAGTTTTCGCAAAGCGTTTTCTTTGACATCTATACATGAGTACAGCGCTGGTAATCAAAAATACTACCGTGAAAATAATGACCGTGGCCGATATGGCTTTGTTGCCCGCGTTATTCTTCAAAAGTCTTTTATTATTTTCGGCAAACACCGGCATAGAATTTATATCCTTGAAATAAAAACATAGTTTGTTATATACATTAATGCAATTAAGATGGATAAAATTATATTTTTCTAATACCTTGTTAGATATACAAGTATCGTGTTCATTTATTGGGTCGCCGTTCGGACAAATGCATTTGGCTCCGTTGGGCGCTTGGATGCAAATATGAGTACAGTTTGCCTTAGAACATACATTTGTGACATGTTTTTGTGTGCTCGATTGCTGTATTTTGAAATGTTCAATGCTATACACATGAATGTTTATCGGGTAGCATTTTGGTTCGCCTACGATTTTACATTTGGTCATTTTGGTTGTGCCAAACGCACCGAAATAGATTTCATCCTCGAACATTGCCAATCCGACAGGTTTATTAACATGAGGATTGTTATGGAATATCTTCTTACGGTTGGTTCCTTCATAATTGATGCTTTCAATCTTACTCGATTTTCTATCGGAGAAATACAGTATTTTCTTTTCGTAGTCGACGGCCAAACCGGTACAGTGATTCAAATCTGTTTTGAGAATTTCAGTAATGTGAGTACCGTCCAAATGCACTTTGTTTATCCTCGATTTAGAGTGATTGAAAACCCACCAAGTTGTTAAAGCAACAAACATCACTCTATTAATAGGATCAATCACTAATGCAGTGGCCTAAAAAAAATTAAATCAAGTCACAATCAATATTTATATTGTAAAATTACCAACTTATAAACTACAAGGATCATTCAGAAAGTAAGATAACAAGGGCGCCTGAGGTCGGGGGAAACTTTTTGTATTGCGTGTTTTTCGGCCATCTTGTTCAGTCACAGTAAATTCTTTCGATGGAGAGGTCGTCGCGCGCTTCTGTCAACTCGTTCGTTTTTTGACTTTACAGAACAAGATCACCGCAAATATCCATCGGAAGCTCGTGGAAGTTTATGACGTGATGAGTCAACAACATGTCACAAAGTGGGTTAGATTGTTCAGATACTGATGCTCACGACTCGAGAACTCCATCCCGAAAGCGCCTCCGCTTCACTTTGTTACATTGGTGTCAGAAGTGGAAATTAAATCTACACAGATTAACAGCGCCATTGTCTGAGGATGGCATTTCATCCACGCTATTGTAGCGTGTGCGATTTACCATCTCCATGCAATAGCGTCGTTGGTCTTAGCGGATTTAATTTGCCAGATTAACAGCAACATCTTCCTTCTCTCTTTAAGCGCAATGTGCTCTTTTAGCAGCGCCATCTTCGGTGACGCTGCCGGGAACATTGCACTTGCAATTGCTGATTGATCGCATGCACCATTACCGGTTGGGCGTTTGGCCTTGGCTGCGGGAGAACGTCCTTTCCGCAGCCGAATCCCTCTATCTCATGCCGAATAAAAAGTTGCATAGAGAAGAGTCTTTTCGTTCCACGCCCGTCCACCCCCATCCTTCCGTTCGGTTACACATGATCCGTGCGTTAGCGCAGCCATCCCAACGAGCGTGTGGGAGTGGGGAGCCACCTTGTGACTGCTCCCAAGAACGTCCCAACTCCCTACGTAACACTACAATTACAGGAAGATGTGTGCGAGATGAATACCAAGAACGCTACACCAGAACTACACCGGAATACCGTCAAAATCGCGTGACCACCGTGTTTGAATGTTTGGATCGTTTTGCACCCGAAGGAGAAGCTTTTATAGACTGGATGTGATGGGGAATGAGACGTGGATATACACCTCAAAATAAAAATAAAAAACACATGAATGACATCACTCCAGTGGCGTCATTCATCTTCTCCAGCCACCAAAAAGTTCTGGACAACGATATCTATTTATTGTAGATCATAATTGGGTGGATCCATTATATACAGAGATTTATTGCAATACCCTGCTGACCCAGATATTCAGCCTCCTGCATGACAACGCCAAATCCTACATCGCATGAGTTTCACAGTAGCTGCATTTGGATGGGATATTGTCACCCGTATCTCCTATTAGCCAGACTTGGCGCCTTTGCCTTTTTACTAAATTATAGGATTATTTGGGTGGGATTTTTCCAACGATCTTATCTTACTTTCTGGATGACCCCACATGGAAAATAGCACATTTTAATAAATTACCATTTCATCGCCCAGATCCAAAATCGTCGCACATTTTTTATTGTCCAAATGGCACACCACCAAGGAAGAGGCGCCAGCATTGTTTATAAAATACATGTTTTCGGTGATCCAATCGATTGCCAGCAGTGTCGGTCTTCCCAGCTTAGAGACCACCGTTTCCTTGTTGGTTTTTAAATTCAAGCGATGAATCTCACCCAAATCTTCGATGGAAAAGAATACCGAATTCCTTTTGCTGTACACGTCTAGGCCGCTCAGCTTGGGAGTGGTGTCCTTGTGGATAACTTTGACTGTGGAATCTGGCAAGCGCATTTGTCTTATTTCTCCACCAACTAAATATAGAAAATTCATTCTTTCGCCCAAAGCTTTGCATGTCCATCGATCAGATCTAGAATAAAAAAGTGATTATGATTGTTATTCATAGCATTAAAGCTGACAGCTTATTGCATTGGAAGAACTTGAATAATCATACCTTAAAGAATAGCCTTCAAAGCAACTGCAGACATATGAATCCTGCGTATCTGTGCAAAGATGATGACATGGTGAAGGATTAGAAAGACATGGCAAGGGTGGTGCAATACAGGAATGACCATCAGGCGCCAATATTTTTCCTTTTCTGCATGTGCATATACCTCCACGAGGAGTTTTAATACAATCGTCTTCACAAATGCTACCTCTGCATGCAGTATCTTCACAAAAACACATATTTATAATCATACAGTTTAATAGATTCTATTTTTACAAATGAGCAGAAATAATATTCACCACATGCTCCTTTTTCATCAGAACCATCGTAGCAATTTTGAAAGCCATCACAGAGCAGTTTGAAATCAATGCATTGACCAGATGCGCATCGATATCCTCCAGCACACGGTATTACTTGAACAGTTGTATGATCTTTCGGGTCCCAACTTCTTACAGGATTTTCTTAAAAAAGACAGAGCATGCGCCCATGTAACATGAAGTTTTTAGCTCAAGTTCAATTGGGATAAATAAAAATATATTTATACTTTTCATTTTTTCACATTCTTCTACATCTTCATCGGAACCATCAGGACAATCCACAGCATCATCACAGCGCCAGGAATTTTTATACAGTAATCACCGATATGGCATTTCCATTCATTTTCCTTGCATACCGTATTTTTAGCGCTACATCCCATTTCATCTTCACCTTTTGGACAATCGCGTTTTCCGTTACATCTAGAAAATATTGATTGAATATTAAACTTGTACAGCAGTCTGTTTTGGATATTGAACGAGGGTCATCTAGAAAGGAAGGTTACAAGGGCTTGGTCCCACATATTTGTCGGCCATTTTGTTTGGTCACAGTAAATTCTTCTGATGGAGAGGTCATCGCGCACTCCCGTCACCTCGCATCCGTGCGAGATTCACGCGGTTATCCGTTTTTTGACTTTGCAGAACAATACCGTCGCGAATATCCATCGGGAGCTCGTCGAAGTTTACGGTAGTGATGTGATGAGTCGACAATATGTCACGAAGTGAGTTAGCTTATTCAGAGAAGGCAATACTGATGCCCACGACGAGACAAGGAATGGGAAACCATCAGTGATTTCTGACGAATTTGTTCAAAAAAGAAGAGAAGAATTTCCTGATATTTATCAAAGTCTCCTCGGTGATATTGTGTTGGAAAAACTGTTCACACACACAAGAGGGAGAAGCTTTTCTGGACTCTATCGTATTGTAACCTTACTTTCAGGATACTACTACTATTATTCAGATATTAATTTTACCGTGCACTTAAAGGTAGACATATTTTTGGATCAGTTTCACATGTAAAGTTTGTATCTGGACATTCCTGAGGGCAAATAAAAAAACAATTAGAAATTGAATAACGCTCATGAAAAGCTCCAGCAAGATATTGTTGTTCCATTACATTTTCAAGCTTCTGGGCAAAGGTTGGACAATCAGTTTCATCAGATCCATCGCCACAATCGTCATTGCGGTCACAATGCAAATGCATATCAATGCATAACCCCATGCGGCAGCGAAACATTCCTTTTTCGCACGGCTTATTATATGCTGTAAAATATTTTTAAAAAATTGTGTGAATGAAAATCAGTATTTTTTTATTTTGTACTTATTGATATAATCTTACAACAATTGTTTAATTCATCGGAAGCGTCTGGACAATCTAATTGCATGTCACATTTCCACTCTATAGGGATGCAATTGCCTCGAGTGACACCTACAAAATGAGATCATTATATGCAAACATTATAATAAATATATTAATTTATACGAAGGCGATTGAAATGTAACCCGGAATTTCCCCGGAATATTTTCCTGCGTAGTTCCCTACGTTTGAAATACATTTATTCCATCGGATTTAGGAAGCTTCTTGATCTCAACACTGAAGAAAGAAGGCGACTGCTCCAATAACCAGTTGCGCATGTATTGTTTGACTGCAGCGTTGTCTTGAAATCGTTACTCTCCTGATGTCTCTATAAACATTGGTATGGATACTTCCAACACTAATATTGACCATTGATACAATCTCGATTATCGTAATGCGACGATCGCCCTCCACAAGTTTTCGTTGATGCTCGCTACAGGATGCCGTGTACGACTTTCATTTTGCACATTATCTCGACCTTAATGAAACTTTTGAGCTCAATCAAACACTTGGGTCTTATTTAGAATATTATCACCTTAATATGCCTCAAGTCTCATCAAAACACATTGCGCAAAAGATGATGTTACTTCTCGCCTTATTTATTCAATGACAGGATCAAAAAGTTTCCTATCCGATAGAATAAATGCATTTCTAACAGGGGGAACTACGTAGAAAAATAATATACATCTTTATATATCACTAATAAGGTTGTACAGCAAAATTCCTGGTTATATTTGAATCACCCTCATACTGGAAATCTTACTGGAAAAATTATCCTCGTTGCATGTAATTTTATCGCATGCTTCTTCATCGTCATTATCAATACAGTCATTCATACCATCGCATACAAGTCTGTTATCTATACACGATCCTGAATGGCATTGATATTGATTTTTTTTACAGCGTTTATAGTGATCTAAAATCATGCATGATATTACAATACATTTACTAGAAAAATATTTATATTAGGAAATTCATTAATATTGGGTGTGTGAATAAGTTCGTGCCGTTTCACCATTAGTAGTTTTAAAGTGAGCATCATTCCGTTAATGTGTAAACAGTGTAGCGTGGGCGATTACCATCCCCACGTAGTAGCGCTGTTGATAGCGACATCTTCCATCTCTCTTCAGGTGCAATGTGTTATTTTAACAGCGCCATCTCTTGTGGCCCTGCGGAGACATTGCACCTGCGATCGATCACTTCTTGCGCGTGCACTGTTGCCGTTTGGGTAATGACGCGCAGGAAGCGGGAGGAAACGAAGCTCATCGTATCGTGACTGGTGACAAAAGTGGATACTACGATAATCCCAAGCAGGTTAAACCCAGTCAAGCAGCAGCATCGACACCAAAGCGGAATATCCATGGTTCATGCTCTGTATTTGACGGGATCAGCGGATGTAGTGTATTATGAGCTGCTCCAACCCAATCAAACCATCATAGGATATCTCTACCGAAAGCGCTTGATGCATTTGAGCCGAGCATTGAAGGAAAAGAGGCCACAATTTGCCCAAAAGCATAACAGACCCTATTACCTGCGTCGCTGTGTGGTCTGTTCCAGATTTTCCCGGACTAGCCACACAAATGTTGTCCACTGCTCTTTTAGCCTCACGAGAAACCACCCCGTTTGCTCCGCGCCCTCCAAAAGAAGGAGGAAGGACAGAGGTTAAGCTAATTCAATGGATGCTATCTAGAGGGATCACTACAGCACTACGAGTCCAATATTAGATTGAAGGAGGCTGCAGCAGATGACGGACTATAGGGGCTACCCCTTCCCTATTCCCCAGGCGCCGTTCGAGCAGCCTAAAGTCGTTCTTCCCTGTATGCACTAGGCTGTTGAGGATAGTTCCATATTCCCCTTTATGGGTGGACAGCACAAGGCGAGCTGGACTACCTCAGCAGCGTTTGATGAGCAAATGAGCCTCTACTCCACATCATTACTACAGGGTTCGACCATTTCCCACGGATGTAGGGTTATTCTCCCCCCAGGATTTTATGGGTGGGCATCTTAGAGTCAAAAAATGGGTCCAAAAAAAATTTTTGGATAGCCTCAAAAGACATGTCGTTTTTTCGACATGGAATTCAAACGCAACCAGAAAGATGAATTTATTCACATACCCAATATGATCAACAAACTTACTGAAATTTTTACAATTCTCTTCATCAGATTTATCGGAGCAATCAAAGTGTTTGTCGCATCTATTTTTATGGCTGATGCAGTGTCCTTTTGAACATTGGAATTGACCCGTCTCACATTTTATGTTGTGGGCCTTAAATTTAATAATCAGAATTAAGTTTAAGCCAAATTGTTTAATAAATTCAATAAAATACACACCGGCACATCCTTCTTCGTCTTCGCCATGCTCGCAATTAATTTTTCCATCGCATACCCTCGATTTGTCCACACATATATTGGACTTTTTGCATGTAAATTGATCGCTGTTGCAATTCACCCTCTTATCGCATGTTTTCTTATCCGACGATAGTATCATGTCTTCGGGACATAAGCAACTGTGGGGTCGGGAAGAATTATTTACACGCAGTAGATGATGAATATCAAACGTTGGTCCTTGGACGCAAATATGAGAGCAGGGACTCCTTGGGGGCGAACAGTCGTGCTGATTATTAAGGCCATTTTTATTTGGCGGAGGAACTACAGCAGCTATGTGTAGTTGCTCACAGAAAAAGGCAGATCTGAATTAAAATTGTTTCTACAGTTTTAAAATAGACACGTTTATTTTTATTTATTGAAGTGATCCCTACCAAATCCGGCTTTTCTTGATAAATTTACTCAACATATCGTTTTTAGTAGTCCAATAGAATCTTTTCATGAACTGAGAAGTCCAAAATACATATTGACCCAAGACTGCAATGCTGCCTGGACTAGACGTAAGATCACGGAATCCAACTCTTTCGGTTCCTACAATAAAAAAACATATTTGTCGTCTAAATAATAATATTAATTACAACAATTGTTAGTCTTTGCTTTGATTTATTCATACAATCCTGAATTTTGCTTTTTTGAATCACAGATCGATATGATCAGCGTAACGCTTAATCAAAGGATTTTGAAGAAATTTGAGACCAGTGCGGTGATAATACTCTAAATAAGACCCAAGTGTTTGATTGGGCCCAAAAGTTTCGTGAATGTCGAGATAATGTGCAAAATGAAAGTCATACACGGCATCCTGTAGCGAGCATCAACCGAAAACATTCGAATTGTGAATACGCGTGTGAAGGGCAATCGCCGTATTATGATAATCGAGATTGCATTAGTGGTGAATATTAGTGTTGGAAGTGACCATACCATTGTACCGGAATTTCTTGGATAGGGAAAAATATCAGCAAGGTTGATTCCACGTCTGCTCAGCAAAAGAATAAATATGTATAGAAACATGTATCTCTCGGCGACTTTTAAAACGCCATGAAGTGGAAAAGAGGGCATTGGAACCTGCGATAAAATGTGGGTCCACCACTACACCCCAGAATACAAGAACTCGAGTATGGAGTGAAAGAAACCTATAGGGAATGCGCCACCAGGGAATACCCACCTTACAATCCAAACTTGGCCCTGTGTGACAACAAAATATTTATAGAGGCATTAGGAGGGCAACGATTTCAAGACAACGCTGCGGTCGAACAATACGTGCGCAACTGGTTATTGTAGCAGTCGCCTTCTTTCTTCAGTGATGGGATCAAGAAGCTTCCTGAATCCGATAGAATACATGTATTTCTAACGAAGGGAACTACGTAAAAAAATGAAATACTCCTAAATTTGTATAGCGAAATTCCGGATTATATTTGAATCGCACGATAATTGAATAATGAATAGATAAACAAGTTTATGCTAATTTTTTCATTACCGTCTATGTGTACCATTTCAATTTTTTTGCCTCCAGAATCAGCTATAAAAATCACATAATATTCGGGATCGTACCGCATCCTTACTACTGGACCAAAATTGCATGTAAGATATTACATATTTTATAAATGCTACATATTTTCATAAATATAAATACATAGTTTGTAATATGTTACCTTTTAGACCATGATCTATTATATGTACGGGGACTCCAGTTCCATCCATACCCATTCTTATAATGCCTATTTTTTGATCGATGGTTCGTACAGCCAAAAACATCAGGCTAAGAATAAAAATTAATGTAGTTTTTGCATATCCATTAACAATTGACAATGTTTTAATGCGTTGACAAGTAATTCCGCATATGCTGTGAACGGGTTCGAGTGATAAAAAGTATTTTCGCACATTGGGTGCGGAGATTAGTGAATTGGAGACAGAGACGGGAGTCTTGCGTCTCATACACTCTTGCATCGATGGCAAGGTCGTGCTGTAAAGGTACCCCTACACATCTAAATATTATCAAATATTGCGATCCATAGCGCTTCATTTTCAGTGTCTAATACAATATTATTATTTATTTAAATCATCATTTCAAACACATTTACACAAGTGTATTTTTATTGGTTACGGAAGAAATGGACGACGATATTATTTTCTATCAAGAGTGTTAAGGTTCATTTATTGATATACGAGCTTGAATCACGCTGCGCGGTCCTGAGATGAAAATGTGAATATTTATTTGAAGATAGATTTAAAATTGTATATTTACCCATATTCAGATACTAATGCAATATCTATTATCACATTTCCACCGATCGTTTTAAATAATACAGCCCTCTGATTTGTATGCATCGAGAAGACTTCGATGGTACCCCTCATTGTATCACTCCAGTATAACGTGTCTGTGATGTAATCTATAAATGCAATAGATAGTATAACAATAGGTAATTCTCAATAAGCCGGATCAATATTATCGTGGATTTATAGCGAAACAATTTAATAGTTACCAAAATCCATTCCTTCTATCTTTCCTATGCCATTAGTGACTAGTGCTGTTATTCTCGGATGATCACTGTCAAATTTCTCCACGCTATAGATAATATGAGCATTATTATCGTATACTATAACACGATCTGAAATCGACAATCATCATCCATTTTAAATATGTTCAAAATTCATTTAATTTATTTATATCGAACGTACATACCTTTGACGTTGTCATAAATAAATAAATCAAAGTTTATAGGGAATGTCTTGGTAACAATATTATGACGCCCCAGGATCTGATGATGGACAACAAGTAATGTATTTCCAGAGGCAGCTAAAAATACGTTTCTTTGACTAGAGCTGTTAATCAAAATATAATTATATTATATTTAAAGATGTACTCTTTTTATTAAAAAAAAAATTAAAAATGTGCTTACTATCGCAGGATCGTTTATCGGCTGAAAGTGTCTTTCCTTCTGGGCAAGCGCACGTATAAGAATTGTTTCCTTTTAGAAGACAAAGATGTGTACATGGATTGTATTCGCATGCATGCAGCTTCTTCTGAGCCAGAACTGGATGATAAATGTGGATACCTTGAAGAAAAAAGCTAAAATTGAATATAGTTAACAGGATGTAGTGGATCGATTGACAGGTCCTGGTCGAACGAGGATACTGTCGTCCGTTTTAAATTTTAACCCTATTAACGCCAAAATAAGTAAGTTGCGCAAAAAATGTGGAGGAAATAGGTGACAGCATCAAGGATGCCTTCTATAAACAATTATAGAAGGTGTATAGTTCACTGCCTTCCTATGACTTGCCAGTAACACTACGTTTGAGCACAAAAAAGTCCATAAATACACGAGATTGTCTGCCAATGGGGTCACCCGTTGGCTGACAGGATAGGCGAACTAGTCACGGATAAACGATAGTAGAAAATTCTATAATATATAATATAATTAGAAATGTTTATCGTGATGACTTGACTGGTTCGAACATGGCGAGGGAAGACACCGGAGCTCTGTCAGTCAGGGATCAGGATATTTTTCAGATGCTGGAGAAGATATTTCAAAAATCTTCCCCGGCGGCGTGTTGGCAGCCCTGGAAGAGTCACTTGAGACATTGATAAATGATATTGAAACTACTCCTCCGATCCTGTTCGGGTGGGTATTAGACTCTACGATGCCCACTCATAAAACCCCAGGAGAAGGAGAGGAAGCCAATTCTATGCCCCTGGGGCAAACGCTTGAACCCCTAGGGTAATGATATGGAATAGAGGTGGTGGTTGGTGTGAAAAACGCTGTAACAGCTCAATGAGTTGGGTGCGCAGGTCCCCCTGTACTGCGTACCATAAGAGATTGTGTGAAAAAATTGATTTACAGTAGTGGTGGAAACTGTGTCAAGGTTCACCACTATCTCAACAGCCTAGCAAACAGGGAGAATGGTGACGACGACTCTTCTCAATGGCTATGGTACTAAGAATGACTGAATCGATACGAGCACCATGGGAAGGGGAGCTCCTGCAGTCTGTCATCTGCTGCAGCCCCTTTAAAATGAAAGTTGGATCGTTGTGGAAATAAACCCGCGCAAGTATATCCTTTGAATTAGCTTAACCTTAGTCCTTCCTCCTCCATCGCACCTTCGAGTGCACACGGTCTGAAGCTGGTCTTTCCCGTGGAAAACTTAGCCTCCTCTGGAGGGCTTGGAGCAAAAGGGGTGGGCACCTGGATGCTCCGCGCGTAGCGTTTCTCCTGGGGTGGTTAAAGGATCAGTGGAAGACACTCTTGTGTGTAGTGTCTGGGGTAACCCGGAAAACAGACCATACAGCAGTGCAGGAAATGGGTTCGATTGTTAATGACCCCCAATTCAGTCAGTCGCTATCTGATGTCTATCTATTTTCTTCCGATCCTGGGCCGAGTTTGAGACCTACTTGTGTGGTCTCCTGTTCATGGACTCTATGAGCTTGTTCTGTTAGTATTGGTATTAATATGTTCACTATGGACCAAACTGTTT